>SNQJ01S0016471.1:62763-72909 GCA_010110895.2 Picea sitchensis
ATGTGTTTAATATGTTTTATAATTTAATATATGCTTTTATATGTTTTGTAATTTTGTTTTATTTTTTAGTTTGTTTATATTGTTTTTATTTAATTTTTTATTAATGTTTATTCTAATAAACTAACCTAATTATTAACAAACTAACTTAATTATTAATCATTAATTAATTAATTAATAATTAATTTATTATTAATAAGTCTAATCCAACTTTATTAATCTAACGATTTTTTATCCTAAGTTTGTTTATTCATGTAGGGATGAGTGATGGGCGTGATGAAGTGAAGGATGAGGGACTGAAAGACGCAGCGGTGGATGAAGGATGTGGCAGGGTGATGGAGGATCGAGAGAAATGGATGGAGGGGGAAATGGAATCAACCAAGCCGAGTAAGACATATGTCTTCATCGGGGGAGCAATGCCAAATAAGCATTTGAAGAATCAAGTTACCTATGATTATAGTACCCAAACACACCTGTCCCTTGCAAATGGAATAACGAGATCTTCTTCCAACCTTCTGAAGCGCCAAGTCTCTGGACCTCAGGATCTGCTACCATGTGTCCTTCTCCAAGGGATGGCTGGGATGGACTCCAACCTTCGAGATTTTTTAGTACTCTGCAACCTGTTCTGCCCAAACGTTGAACTAACGAAGTGGAAGATCTACGCTCCACATGTCCTTGCTCGATCAACAATTTATATTTACTCCGACTCCTTGACCCTTCAGGAGTTCTTGACTCACCTCAGTCTGATTCCACTAGGGTGCTGAACCTCTGGACCTCTCAGATCTGGTGCCACATGGCCTTATCATCGATGACATAGATGCACTCTGCTCTTCAGAGATTCGAAGACTTTCAACCCTTAGCACATGTACTCCACTTCCTCTGGAGTATAGGATCTCTGAAATTCGAGATCTGCTGACATGTGTTCTCAACAACAGACGACCCAGATCCACTCCGAGCTTCGAGAGTTCTAACTCCTCTACATCCAACACTAAAAAATGCCCAAACTCATGAAGTCCGAAGGACTTCCAGGGTTAAACCCCATGCAAATTATCTAGATCATACGGTCGTCGATCCTTGAGCCTAGATCCAATGGTTGGGATCTATCCTTCTCTTCTATGTGCTCCTCCTTCTTTCTGGACTCTGATCCAACCATCTAGATTTCTCCCAACAACAGATTTGATGATTGTTGTATCTTCCTCCTCTGCTGCTACCTGCGCTTTTCTTCCGAATGAAGGATTTCTCAATAATTTCAAAGGCTCGACCATTGATCTTCTTCTGTAAGGGTGTCTGCTCGGCCTTTGCTTTCACTTTGTAAAAACACTACTCCTCCTGATCTTTGAACTTGAAATAAGTTCACATACGCACACCTTGCGCTTCTTCCACAAATTGAACCTTAAAAGGTTCTCGACCTCTACACACCTTGTAGGGACTCTGTGCACACCTGCACTAACTCTCCTGAGCTTTGTAACTGCTCGAAATTCTAAGGGTCTCAACCATTTTCTTCTTTAACAAAGTCTTCTACCCTCCTGACACTCCGATGCTCTTTCCCTAATTCTCATTACACTAATGAATTTTCGATACAAAAGATATTTTTACAAAAGAGGGGCTTCTCGCGCCTTCCTCCACGCACTCACATTAAATTACAATGAATGGGAATCTCGTCTGAATCATATCTATATCCATCTACCTATCAACCATTAAAGGAAACTTCACATGCAACCTATACAAAAACATGGGCTCTACTTTCCTTGAGCCTTAACACTTAAATTAAATTGAATTATATTAAATTTGAAATTTAAGTTCAAAATTTGAAAGGACTGGTGCATCCTTCTTTGGGATCTGCTCCCTCTAAGTGTGTTGATGTGCTATCTGCTGACGCTCTGATGAGGTAGAGAGATGCTCCTACATCATACTCCAACCCTTAAAAAATCATGAGATCTTACTCGTGGCTCCCCTGCTGTTGCTGTTGAGATCCTCCTGGGTCCCATACTTCACTTTGGAGCTATCCATATGCTCTTCTTCTTTGTTGTTGTTGCTGCTATTGTCCTGCTGCTACAGGTTCTCCTCTGTTCCACATCTCCTTGTTGCTGGCTTCCTCTTGAGCTGATCTCAACATCAACCTTCTTATCTCTTCTATTACTCTGTCTAACTGGTTCACGGGCTGGCTTCTCTCATGCAGTCTGCTCTGCTGCATCTCCTCTTCCTCATACACATCAAAGGGAAGATCGTCTTGATCCTCCACACTGATTTTATCTCCTGTGGCACTGGCTTGCCACTCCACTACAAGCTTAAATTCTACAACCATGTTACTGAGCTACTGCTCAACCATCTCCCTTGACAGATTAACTTTTTCTAGTTCCTCTAATCCTTCTTGTGCTGGTACAAGTCCAAATTCATCCAGATGCTCCTCAGTCTGGAATTCCTCCTAATTTTGCATGACTGTCTCCTTCTGGAAGGCTTCTTTTGTTGCTGGATTTCTCAACCAATCCTCCAACATCTTCAACTCTATCTTCCATTGAGTGAGAATATGATATGAATGCTCCTCTTCTTCCATCTCTTGGGAAGATGTCAACATCTTCTCCTTATCCACTTCCATGACAACATTTACCGTCTATCTTCCATCTTATTCACTTTCAACACATGCACTAGCCTCGACTGGGGTACTTGGCAAGAAAATTCTGATTCCTCCAATGATCAAAATGCATCTCTGATCCTCCTCCGTCAACACTACTTGTTGATATGAACTCTTCTTTGAGCTCATGATACTCTCAGATAGTCTCATATCCTATTCCTTTCCCACCTAGAAAGATAAAATTTATGTTTTTCCCTCTTGGAAATTTCCAAGATCCTCAACTGATCTCTTCTTATTTCCCACCTAGAAATATGAAATTTCATCTCTGCCCTCCTAAAATTCTATGAGACCTCTGGCCAATCTCTCTTCCTCATCACTGAGGTTCTCCCCAACCTATGGTTCACAAACGTAAACCGTCTCCTCCTCTGTGGCACTAAGGTCTTTGAATTTCCTCAGCCACCTCCTCAATATCTGTCGCTGCCTCTTGGAAACCAACTGCTGGACATGCCACTTTTATTTCTGCTTTATGGTCCATTCATATCTCTAGCTTCCTTGTGATTCTTGTCACATATTAAACATCAACCTATCGAGCTCCTCTCATATATCCTTGAGATCTTTATCCATCTCTTCTTGGCTCATCTGCTTGTAGTCTCCTTTCCGACCTTTCTTATGGCCTTCAGTAGCCATTTTCTTTTTCTGATAGAGATAAATTCTGGATTTGATACCACTTGATGCAGACCCTGACCCACTTCTGGGGCCTGCACGAATTCCTAGTCTAGGATCATTTAATTTTAGAGCTGGATCATCTATCGGGCTCCTGCTGAGCCCCAAAAATCTTACACAGGTTCTTTTATTTCTTCCCCATGCTAAAATCATAGTCGCGAGGGTCCTCAAATATGAGCAAAGTCCTCCACGTGACTTCAGGATAAAACCACGGGCCAAACTCCCCCTTTAAATCCAATTTGGGCACTAGCCCCCTTTTACCGACGATAATCAAATGTGACCATGGGCCATAACCAGGCGCTCAAACAAACACACACTGATTCGGTGCTCCAGATCTCCAGGCTTCAAGAATTATACCTTTCTTACCTCTCACAACCCCCAAACTTGAGAACTGGCGAACAACCAAACAAGGAAAGAGATCAACGGTCTCCAATATTCACCAAGATTGACGACTCGCAGATGACTTCAAAAATTCGAGCTTCGACCGTTCTTCCCTCTCCAACACTCTATACCCCTGAAGTGCCAAACTCCGAATTAGATCGGATGACTATCCTCTCTTTGTGGATCAACGGTCCACCCTTACTCCGTGCTCCGGGCTTCAGAGCTTTTCGTTACACTACACCTCTAGTTCTTAGGAGCGCCGAACTGGTGAACCTATGTAGGACAAAGATCAATGGACCACATGCTTCCAGAAAATAAATGGCCATGATCCATTCTGGGACTTCAGCCTCCGGGAATACTAGGTGCTATTCCAATTTACGATACCTCCAGAGTACTAAACCTCCGAATTGCTGGATCAAACGCCACATGTCCTCGTCTATCAATGATTAAGATCTATCCCCCAGAACTCCGGGCTCTAGAACTTCAGTAGTCCGGGTTTCTCCAAGCTACAATTTCCTCGAACGCCGAATTAGCGGAGGCGAGATCTGCCTTCCACATGTCCCTCACAAATGGACGGATGATATCTTCTTCCAACCCTCTAGAGCGCCAAGTCTCCAGACTTCAGGATCCGCTTCCATGTGTCCTCCTCCAACGAACGGCTGGGATGGACTCCGACCTTCGGGAGTCTTTATTAATTTGCAACCTATTCTCCCCAAACCACAAACTAATGAAGTGGCAGATCTGCGCTCCATGTGTCCTTTCTTGATCAACGGTCGAGATTTACTCTGGCTCCTTGGCCCTTTGGGAGTTATAAACTCACCTCAGTCTAATTCCTTCAGAGTGCTGGATATTTGGACCTCTCATATATGGTTCCACGTGGCCTTATCACCAATGGCCTGAATGCGCTCCACTCTTCGTAGCTTCAGAGACTTGGAACCCTTAACGCCTATACTCCACTTCCTCCGTAGTACGAGATATACAAACTTTGAGATCTACCAACACATGTCCTCAACAACAGATGACCCAGATCCACTACGGGCTTCGGGACTTTATGAGTTCTAACTCGTCTACATCCAACACTCAAAAATGCCCAAACTCATGAAGTTTGAAGGACTTCAAGGGTTAAACCCCATGCAACTTACCTGGATCATACAGTCGCCGATCCTTGCACCTGGATCCAATGGCTGGGATCTATCCTTCTCCTCTGCGCACTCCTCCTTCTGTCTGGACTTGATCCAACGATCCAGATTTCTCTCAACAACAGATTCGACGATTATTGTAGCTTCCTCCTCCATTGTTTTCTGTGCCTTCCTTCTGAATGAAGGATTTCTCAATAATTTCATATTTGATCTTCTCCTGCAAGGCTGTCTGCTCAGCCTTTTCTTACGATTTGGAAAAACGCTACTCCTCTTGAGATTTGAAATTGAAATAAGTTCATCTATGCACACCTTGCGCTTCTTCCACAAAATGAACCTTAAAAGGTTCTCGACCTATGCACACCTTGTAGGGACTCTGTACACACCTGCACTAACTTTCCTGAGATTTGTAACTTCTTGAACTTCTAAGGGTCTTGACCCTTTGCCTTTTTAACAAAGTCTTCTTTCCTCCTGGCACTCCGACGCTCTTTCCCTAATTCTCATTGCACTAATGAATTTTCGATACAAAATATATTTTTGCAAAGGAGGGGCTTCTCATGCCTTCCTCCACCTAGTCACATTAAATTAAAATAAATGGACATCTCATCTGAATTAGATCTATATCCATCTACCTGTCAACCACTAAAGGCGACTTTATATGCAGCTTGTACAAACACATGGGATCGAATTTCCTTAAGCCTTAACACTTAAATTACATTTAATTACATTGAATTACATTAAATTTTAAATTTAAGTTCAAAGTTTGAAAGGACTGGCGCATCCTTCTTTGGGATTCGCTCCCTCTAAGTGTACTGATGCACTTTCTGCTGATGCGTTGATGAGGTGGAGCGATGTTCCTGAATCACCTACACGTTTGAGAATTCAACTTCAACATGGTATTTCAATCTCCCAGTTGGTTCTATTAACAATTTGATGAAGTTACATAAATATTTTATTGATAAATTTGCTGAAGAAACGACTACCAGGGTCCTGATGACCCAAATTTTTTCCTCCACCATGGGCCCCAAGGAGAAAGTCAAGGAATTCAACCAACATTTCAAAACTATCCTCAACAAGTTTCAAACATATGCTAATCCCACTCAAGAACTACAAATTGAAGTGTATGCTAATGCATTACCAACATTTATTTCCATGTTTGTAAAGAGGGCCACTAAACCAACTCTAGTCGAAAACCTTGAGGAGTCCAAAATTATTGAATTTCAAATAAAAGGATGGAAAGACAACCAGATCTCTCTATCAAAGAAAGAAACATCACAGACACCCAGATGAGGACTTCTGTTGACAAGGCCTCCTGGTAAACAAGTTGAACAACATGTTGAAAAAGACAATACGTAAATGGAAAAATTACAAAGGATGGTTAAGAATATGTCCAACAAAATTGTAGACCTGAAGAGAAATGCAGGGGAAGGAACATCAAACCCAGGACTTGCAGACCCTTCTCCAGGAAAAATCCACCGTTTAAGGCTCAAGAACATCATTCAGAAAAAGGATTGTTCTCAATGGTTAATTTCCATGAATCTGTTGGCAAATCAATTATTAGATGGTTGTACTGTAACCAAAAAACCCAATGATTATACTCCGAGCACCACGGAAAATGAGGAAAGGGAAACTTTTGAGGAAAAAACTATGGTTCTATGGGATGTCAGTCATACCTCATATTTTAACACTCTTGCAGAAGGAAAGGAATTCCCAGAAGTACTAGCAGCCCAAACTAGGATCAATGCCCCCATTGTACAAAATCATCATGTCATTGCAAAAGCTCCTAAGAAATATATAAAGCCCTCTTCCTCAGCTCAACAAACCCCACCACTCCATTCTGGAGAAAAGTTCCCAACTTGTGAAATAAAAAAACTAGACTATAATGTAGTAGAAGACCTGAAGAAGTTGAAGGCTAATATTTCGGTGATGGATTTGTGTAGGATTCCTTAACAAAAGGATTTACTATTACAAGCCCTAGATGAGGAAGAACACTGATGTTAAACTCGAGCCCAAATCCCAGTGAAGATAAAAGAATTTCAGGGAATACCCAGAAACCTGATGTGAATGCAACAATGGCCAACAAGAAACCTCAGATGTCTGTCCCACCTTTCTTGTTAAAATTTGAAATTTATAATAGAAACTTGCACAATTTTCTGGTTGACTCAGGCGCTTCCTCAAATGTTATTTCTTCATCGATATGCAAGAAACTGAATGCTACCCCTACCAAAAGTGACAAACATATTATTTAATTAGATAGAACCGAGGTCAAGGTGATATGGGAATTAAAGGATGTTATGATTCGAATTTCCTTAAACCCAAAATTCCATCGGGTCATAGATATCATAATCATAGATATTCTAGAGGCCTAAGGGATGTTGTTGAGTAGGGACTGGTCTGAAAAATTGCATGGATATTTTAGTACAGATTGTTCTCACTTATGGCTACATTTGAAGGGAAATCCTAACATGATCATGATCAGCCAGGATAAATATTTGAAACACACTGTCAAAGACTTGGAAGCTCCTAAATAACTGTCATCTAATGAATTCCTAGTCTTAGGTAATTATTCGTGTGATTCAGATTTTGGAAATTTCCCACCCTGCTCGTCCGAGGTACTATTCTCGTAGAATACAAAATTATCACTTCATGAAGACCCTGAAATAATCGAGCCATGCAATGAACCTGAACATAGTTTCCACGCCCAATCCCAACAGAGTGAAGGGCAGATCCTGAAAATAGATTGGGACAAAAGGGTGCCAAACTTCATCTCTGAGATCTGGACTCTGTTTTTTGATGGATCCAAGTCTCAGGAAGGGGATGGAGCATGATGAATTTTCATTAATCCAGCAAAAAAGCACAATTTTTTATCATGTAGATTGGAGTTTGAGTGCACTAACAACACTACGGAATATGAAGCACTAGTCCAAGGACTTAAAGGCTATTGATTTGGGCATCAAAGAACTGATTTTTTTAAGTGACTCACAAATCATTGTCAGACAGGTTAGGAACACGATCCATTGTAATTCCCCCCATCTGAGAAATGATCAATAGGAGGTTCGTAGGCTCATATAAAATTTACAAGAATTCAACATCACCACTATACCTTGATCCAAAAATAAATTAGTTGACTCATCGACCATCTCCACCTCAAGGTTGTCTCCCTTAAAAGATTATGAAACCTCTAGATTCACCATAGAATTATTGTGCAAGCCTTCGATTCCATATAACATCACTAACTGGAGGGTATTTGAAGGAGATGAACAAATTATATCCTTTTTTATTAATGAAGATAATTTTAGAGAATTTTCTATTGATGATGAGGTTTTTCAAAAAAGTATGAAAAAACATGATAATCAAGACCCTAATTCAACAGGAAGTAACAACCCGGCTCAACCCAAGCTCCACACTATGTCCGAAGGTTAATATTGAGAAACTGTTCGATTTGGGAGAAAAATTTAAGAAACCCAAAAATGTTAAGACCGATAGTTCCTGTCCCTCTTATGAGGTTATAAATCTGGGAACCACTAACAACCACCAAAATATCAACCTTGGAAGATCATTGTCCCTTGGAGAGAAGAAGGCTTACCTAAAATTGTTCAAAGAGTATCAAGATGTGTTTGCATGGTCTTATCAGGAGTTAAAAACATATAACACCAAGATCATTCAACACACTATCCCGTTAAGACCTGAAGTTAATCCCTTCCAATAAAAGTTATGAAAATTTCACCTATCTCTCAAACCCTTGATGCAGAAAGAACTCAAGAAACTGTTAGATGCAAAAATAATATTCCAGGTAAGGCATTTTTCATGGGTAGCCAATCTGGTTCCTGTTAAGAAAAAGTCAGGGGAAATTCACCTATGTGTAGACTTCATAAATTTAAACAGGGTTTCAACAAAGGACAACTACCTTGTCCCTCTTATGGAACAACTCCTGAATACCATATCGAGAGAAAATATCTTCTCACTTCTGGATGGGTTCTCGGGATATAACCAAGTGCTAGTACTCATAAGAGGATAGACTGAAAACAACCTTCCAAATGAAATGGGGAACATTCACTTACAAACACATGCCTTTTGGGCTAATTAACGTTGGGGACACCTTCCAAAGAGCCATGGATGTGGCATTTCAGGGACTGATTAACAAATGTGTGGTAGTGTACCTGCATGACATCATTGTCTACTCCAAAGACAAGGCTGACCATATTGCCCATCTCACACAAATTTTTGAAAGGTGCCAAAAGTATGGGATATCTTTGAACCCGAAGAAGACTGTATTTGGAGTAGAGGAGGGAAAAATATTAGGTCACATCATTTCTAAGGATGGTATCCATATCGATCCCGAATCTATAAAGACAATCTCACAACTACCATGCCCTCATAATAAGAAGGATATGCAATCTTTCTTTGGGAAAATTAATTTCGTGAGAAAGTTCACCCAGGATTTTGAAGAGACAATAAAACTCTTGCAGAGTATGATACACAAAGATGTTGAATTTAAGTGGACGAATGAGGGAAAATAATCCTTCGAAAAAATTAAAACAACCATATCACAAGCCCTTGTTCTACGCAACCCAGATTTTAGTAAATATTTTTTCCTCTGCACCCTCGAATCAGATCAATCATTAGTTGCAGTCCTTACTCAAAAGGATGATGAAAACAACGAAGCATCGATTTCATTCATGAGCACCAACTTGCAAGGGCCAGAGCTTAATTATGTCGCCATAGACAATCAAGCATATGCAGTCTACAAAGCAGTGAAATATTTCAGATTCTATATCATAAAGAACCATACTAAAGTGATAGTGCCTCATCCCCCTATCTGATCTTTGTTCACTCAAAACAAAGTTACCGACTGTGACCTCAAAATGAGAACTTTGGCCCAAAAAACCCATATCTTTGCATAAAAAACATCAAAATCAACCCCCAAATCAAAAAGTGGTGCTACTGGTAGCACCATTTTTTTTAGAGGGGGTCAAAATTACAACATTTTTCAAACATGGTCTTAAAAACTCAGACAATAGCTCATAAAAACCTTAAAATCAACACCTAATTTTTTTTTTTAAATTTTAGATAATTTGAAATCGTATTTTTAGTAGTTGGTACCATTAAAACCAAAACCTCAAAATCAACCATCAAATTGAAAAGTATTGCTACCGGTAGCACCCATTTTGAAATTGGGGTATTAAAATGACACATTTGTTTAAAGTGATAAAATATATCATCATTACTATAAACAAAATCATAAAATCAACCCTTAAATGGTTACTTTTTAAATCTTAGTTTATCACTCCAACACACAAGTTAATACATAATGCATGAAAACAAAACATTTAAAAA
>SNQJ01S0016471.1:77494-96974 GCA_010110895.2 Picea sitchensis
ACTAATAAAACCATGGTGAGAATCCTAAAAAAGTCTGTCGTAGAAAACCAGAGGAATTGGCATAATGCACTTTATAATTCTTTGTGGGTTGACATGGTGACACTCAAAGAGGCTTTGGGAAATTCTCCATATTTCCTAATATACAGACAAGAAGCCATCCTCCCAACTAGGTTATATCTTCCATCTTTGCAGCTCTCTTAGGCATCAAGAGGTTAGTCTTCATCTAATATGAATAAGAGAATAGATACCCACCTCATGCTGGAGGAAGAAATGGAAAAGGCTAAAAGGAATGTTGTTGCTCATCAACAATTGGTCAAAAAATGGTTTGATAAACATAAAGCTAAAGGTAAAAACTTTGAAGTAGGAGATCTGGTCTTGAAATGGGATAAGATGAATGAACCCAAAGGAAAACACTCAAAATTTCAGAACCTTTATCTCGGTCGTTTTCAGGTAGCCGAGAAAATTGGGGTTATCACATATCATTTGAAAAATATAAGGGGGGAATATGATGCTCTCCCGGTCAATGGCCAAGCCCTAAAACATTTTTTTTCATTAATTTTTGTTTTGTTTTGCTTTGTTTTGTTTTAATACAATAAATTATGTTTTTGGTTTTGGTTTGATGAAGGGGTTGTTTTTCATGATTCTTACTTTGCATGTTTTTTTTATTATTATTATTGAATTACTTGCATGTTTGATTTTTGTTTGTTTTTCCATAAATAATTTTTTGGTGATGTTGAGCTTTCAGCCTTTGGTCCGCAGAAAAGGACATTCTATTTCTGTGCTAAAAAAACCTTATTTGTTTTTAACATCAAAAGTAAAGTAATTTGATAATGAGTAGGAGTAGGAGTCAGCAAGTACTTATAGTTTCTTTTATGTGCGACTTGGAAAATATACAATTCTTTGTCGGTGGTGGGCATGACTATCGTCAAACATGAAAAGATTGAAAAATTCATATACTCTAGAAATCATGATCTAAATGACGGATGAGAAATTGATGAATGTATTGTTTCTTTTAGAATGGGTAAGCTTTAAATCCTAGGGGCATAATTCATCTCTTCACTAACATATGCCATCCTCCTAAAGTCAAATACATATCCCACAAGAAATCCTNAAAAAAAAAAAAAAACAGTAATGGGTGCATATGCTTTGCATTATAATAATAAAATAAAGAAGTGATTAGGTAGAAAAATAACTCAAAAGGGAATCATGATGTCAAGGAGAGAATGCAGATATCTCCACTGGGGCTATGGACCCTCACTGACAACAGAGTAAGGTATGTGATATCGGGGTGACTCCGTCAGGGCTATGGATGCTCACTGACAACGGAGGAACACTAGAAGGGTGATGAGGTCACTTAGAGATTACACAAAATAATACCCTAATACTAGAAGTAAGATCTAATTCGGTTTCTTACTCATAGTCCAAGTCAGTGATAAAAAGGACTTATCTTTTGTGTTTGGTCAAAATCAAAACCCCATGACAAGGTAATGAAGAATTTCTAAATTAGAGGGATATATGAGTGGTTTCTATTTTCTCTTCCTCTTCTATGTTTGTATTACTTGAAATTTTTTGGTAGTGATTGAATCTATAAGCAGAGATTCTGGTTTTGCCCAATGAATCACCATTTGTTGAGTCCTCAACAAACCCTTAAAATTTTCAATTTTTGGGTACCAATTTTCCTTTTTAATTATTTTACACCTTCTTATTTTGGATTTACATAAGTTGCACATTTATCCTTTGTCAAATTTATGCATTTTTTCCTTTGTTTTTCTTTGCATTTAAAATCTCAAGAAAATATCAAAAACTTCTCATGTTTTGCATCATGAAAGTAAAAAAAACAAAGAAAGAGAAAATTGAAACCTTTTCCAAGAAATTCCAATGAACTCATAGAGAGATGGAGAAAAATAAGTCTAAAATAAGTGTCTATAATCAGGATCAAGGGAAAGATGCACATATTTTGAAGTGGAACACATTTCACTGATCGTCGATAAGCCATTGGTCATTGGAAGAATGTGTTAGCATTTCAAGGAGTCAAAGGATTCCACTGATCATCGATAGACCATCAGCGTCGGCAAAAATCCATGTAAGTCCAACACAAAAGGGTAGAGTTCTCCCAATGCCGATGAATTATGAGAACCAAGAAATCAATCTTAGTCGTCGATTAGGTATAATGGAAAAAATAGACCGTTGATGTTTACCACCAAGTAGTGTTTGTTTCGATGACTAGGTTGGCTATGTCACCTTCCTCACTTGCCACGTCACATGCCACATGTCTGGCCATGAAGCCTACCCGTACTGTCATGACAACTTACACATCATCCTTTGAAACTTAGATTCCACAACATCTTCCAACTCATCACATCCACATCAGCCCATATGGTAATGAAGGTTGACGTCGTATTTTTTCTACCAATAAGAGAAGAACGTAAGGGTCAGAGCAAACTTCCGATGCTGATGCACACATCGACCATTGACAAGATTTAAACGTAGAAAAGAACTTAACATACATATTTTTCTGATGCTGAAACTACAGAGACATCTAGACCATCCGTTTCCTTTTTGGGTCAATCAAAGTCGCACATCCATTTAAACATAGGTCTAGCCGCCGAACGAAGGTTATGTCTGAAAAAAATAACTTGTGCAAAAGATTACCACTAGGTTTGATTACAATTCCAGAACTGTTAAGCCAAAGGCTCGTTTTTCTTTTCGTGTCATCCCCCTAGAAACCTGCAATGCATGAATAACTTTTTTAAGGATCCCTTGCTAAATGATCATCAACATCGACAAGATGCTGTCAAAGGAAAATGACACTTAACAAATACTCCTGATCTCGAATACTGCGTGCCAATAAATTCCAAAAATTGAAATCACCGTTGAACTAGGAACAATGGGCCTCCGCACCATAAACTCACAATACATTAACTCCCAAACATGGCGTGGATCTTGTTTTGATTTCTGAATATTACAAAGATCATGTTGTACACCCTCCAATTAAATATTAGACACAACAAGGTAATTCTGTGGGATCTAGAAATTTGAAGATGTAATGCCATTTTTATTTCCAACTTCACATTTTGTTCAAGAAACTTGCCTTTTGATCAAGAGAAGGAGAGAAAATCCACCGAGGTGCCCACCTCTAGCGTCAGTTCATGAAAATACTAGTAAGACCAGGTTATCTACAAAGAAGGTAAACGCCAAATTATGATGTGAATGTTTTAGGTGTTATACATCGCCAAATTCTTCGTTATTTTCTATAATCGCTTGTGAATCATAGTGATGTTCTCGTGTAGGAAATATTCCTCCCTGAAGGTTAGTAACCATACACTCCCCGAGGACATCCAAATGGAAATATTTAGAATATGGTGAAGGATCGAGTCCAACAGTAGTAATAGAGTTGGGTTTTCCACAGAAAGTAGAACCCGTGATTCAAATATCGACCAAGAAGCAGTTCGTTCAACCACCAGCATTCAGAGATACAGAGGAAAGCACCATGTCTAAGGTACTCCTTCCAGCTTGGGGTGATTTCTATAACAAAATTCATCAGGAATATTTTCCAAAATTTATGCCTCATAGTGTCCCAGGGGTCAGGGAACTAGATGACCAAGTTTTTTCAAATATTAGACTGTTGTCCTTACACGAGGTGGCATATCAAACTCCCATTTTTCCTTTCATATAAACCCTAGGATGGATAATTTACCATACATACACCAATAAATGTGTAATAAATAATGTGGAAGGGGAATTCATTGGTGTATTCCTTCCGGTAGAGGTGCAAAAGTGTTACAATCTTAAAGACCCGGAAGAAAGACTGAATATTGATTTTGTGGTTAAGTTCTATGAGCAACATAACACCAACCGATTATTATCTTCCTGGTGGTGGAGGGAGGATAAGATATTCTTAAAAAGGACCACTGGATGGTACATCACAAAAAATCTTAGGGAACCATACATGTACTTAATGGCGTTTATCTGCCGATTGTATGGATAAAAGGATTGTTCAAGATTTTTAGAAGCCTAGATGCCCCTGGAATATAAAGTCACGATTTCTAGAAGTAGTTTCAACTGGGAAGTCATTATTTCAAAGAAAATGAGCATCACTATTCAACATGATAAGAAAATAAAAGAAGGTGCGACACCATCCTTTTTTATGGCATATTTCTTGCTCGATGGAATCTGCACGATAAATGTTTTTCGAGGTATGAATCTACACTGGAATATCGATGAGGTACTTGCACACGTGTATATTAGCATCCTATGGGAAAACAAGTATAAGAAATTTTACGCTATGATATGTGATGAGTTCATAGCTAGGATACATTTAATTATTTTTAGACAAAATTGTCCAATACTTTCAGTAGAAACAAAGAAACTGATATCCAAAGTTGGTCATTGGTATCTGGAAGAGAAGAGAACTTATGTCTATTAGGGTTTTTGGAGTTACTGGTGCTCCACATCTACTCCCATCTTGTGTCCCAGACCGTTTGGTGTTGGGAGAAACATGTTACCATACCATTTTACAAGGTTTCAATGCCTCTATGGTGAAGGACAAGAAGAGGGATTTTATACCCTATGGTTTCCATATTGGATATTATATAGTCAAAGACACCACACATGCCAAGAAAGAAGGCTTGAGCCATTTTGATTATAGGTTCCCTACATGACAGTTTTGTAAACATGATCCAAAATGGCTAGTACCCCAACACGCAGGGAAAGTAGTGTCACATTAGCCTTATGCCCATGACAGTGATGAAGATGAGCTCTTCACTGAAAATGCTCAGTACTGGGAGGAGGTTCTTCAAAGAAAAGAAAACCCAAAAATTACCAAGTTTAAGGCTATGTCAGTGCAAGAACAATTTCCAACTGTAGAGTGTACAACATAGGAAGCTATCCGAGCATGAGATGAAGTTAGAGCAGTGGAAGCAACATAGTCAACAATAAGAGGAGTGATTCTCCTAGCTGGCACATAAAGGGTTATGAAAATGATGTGTAACACCCCAGGTTTTGAACCCCCATTTTAAATAATGTATTGTTACAATGCTGAGAGGCTAGGGTGCCCAAACAATTATTAAAAGGCTAGTGTGCCCAAGACATGTAATTTTCTTTTTATCATTATTAATAATAAATACATGGCTGGCTGCTAGACAGACAAGGACTAGAGTTATAGGGATCTATGATTCCACAAGAGAGGGGGCTTAAGGGGCTAAGTGTTTATTCCTATGTTAATTACCCTTTTTTCCTAAGGGAGGGGATCGGTTATGTGAGCTTCTTGGGGAAGGCCAGGAGGTTATTGATTCCAAATGAAGTTATTTAAACCTGCCTATGGTCTGATGGGGGGGTTCGACTGATAGATTGTTCAATGATTTTCCTATACATTCATTCATTTCCCTCATGAACTTTCATGCACTCACTCACCCATTCATTGATCCATCCTCACCTGTGTCTTTGATTGGAAAAGGGAAAGGAACTGTTGAGAATTATCCACGTGATAGTTGGCTGTAATGGTCACTGGTGCAATCTAGCCATGACCTAGAGCCTGCATGTCTAAGATGTGTTGGCATGTGCACTGTTTTTCTCACAACTGCAAGTCCTGAGAGTTCCAACATTGAGATTCTGGACCAGCTATGCTAGAGGCCCTGGAAAAAGGAGAAGGATTTCCTGAGGGACTGCGTGGCAGAGAAGGGTGGAGGTCCATTCTCTTGGGTGGTACAGGCTGGGTAGAAGAGAGCTGGGTACTTGGATTATTGTGGGTGTTGGAAAACTTGTGAGAGCTTGAGAGCTGACTGGTTTGGGAACCCAAGTACACTCTAGAACCGTCCTTGTAGATTCATAGCCCTGGCTTGGGGGTGACACCATTGTTGAGATTTGGAGCAATGGTGTCTATGGTTGGGTGGAACGTCCTTGGTCTGCAGCCAGTTGGTGTCACCTTTTTATAAAGATAATTTCTCTCTGTTGTGATATTATTATCTGTGTATGAATGTATTTCACTGTGTATTTTAAATATTGTTTAACTAAATCTTAGATTATGCATGGTTGTTGGATATTGCTGTGCATGTTGCTAAATATTGTATCTTATGCATTCTTATTAATTAAAGAAGGTATCGATAAGAGTACAAAGTCCAAGGGTGGGCTTGTAGGTAGCATGCCCTAGCCTGTGGGTGGCTGGGGATGTTACCGTTTGGTATTAGAGCTTCTATTTGAAACACCGGGCTAGCATGGGCTGGGTCTGTTGGTCAGAGTCTCGTGGTTACAGATTGAAATCTGACCATGGAGTTGAAAATCTCAGGAGGAATGACGTTGCAGAATCTACGTAGGAGTTAGATCACCAGAGACCCGTTGTAAGGGGTTCGAAGGATCGTGACCATCCCCTTCGAATTCGGGAGAGATCGCCACTGTAGGATTAGGAGAGATCCGAGATTGTTGGATCAAAGGACAAGTGAATAGGGGTCGTCCGATGAAAAGGAAGAAAGGGTTAAGGTCACCACCATCAAATCCCATTGGAGAGAGATATCAATGGATAGCCAACATTGTAGGGAACCAAGTTGCATGGGAGATAATTCCCCAAGGCGATCCCACAATCCAAAACCACGGTTTCACCAAGGGGTTATATGTTAGTGTCAGGAGAATTGTGGGGCAAAAAGTGGGTTACTCCAAACCGCCGATGCATGCCCTCGCAAATTGAAAGGCAGTAAGTGATGTGACATGTTAGGGCTCGAAAATAGAAACTCCGTATAGCTGAAGTAGTAGATCCCGACCGTCGATCACCAAGAGGTACATGTCAATAGATCAATAACTCTGGAGAGATCAGTTCGAGAGTTTTTCAGTTGAGATTTCAAACTCCCAAAGTCCCGAAGCTCGAAGAGCCAAAGTGATGGGGCACAATGATGTCACCTAGACGTGATGTGGATCCTAGAATTCTCGAAGTGACATGGCTTGTGGACGTCACCTGGGATGACATGGACACATGGGATGTGTGCCACATGTCAACAAGTTTTGAGAATATGGAGTATTGAAATGTCAGTTAGAAAGTGACACATGTCACCTGCCCGATTGGGCCATGTGTCCGCTTGTAGTATTTCTCCATGTGGAGAAAGATCATGCAGTCTGGAGAGTAGGCACTCCAATGGGGAAGGATGTGACAGGTTGCGTTGGGTCGAAAAATCCCAAGGTCGGAGTACATATTGACCGTTGATTCCAGAAGACACACATTGAAGGATCGTTGACTTCGGGTGAAAGCACTCTGGGAGAATGTGCAGGAGGAAATTTTGAAACTTCCGAAGCCCGAAGAGCCAAAGAAATTCATAATTGCTGATCTGTGGGAGGACACCCATCGACAGATCATGAACTCCGGGTAAAAGTGTTATGGGAGGAGGCAAGCGAGGAAAGTTGAGAGTCCTGAAGTGCGGAGTCCCGAAGTGGATCTCGATCATGGATTTTGAAAGAGGACGAGGACCATTGATCCAATCTTGGATGAAAGATCCAAAGTACCGAAGCTCTGAACAAGCACTTTTTCAGCTAAGCGTAGGGTCATGGTCGTGGTCATATGCAGATTGAGAGATGAGGGAAGGAGGGCTAAGGGCCAAATTGGTGGTCTTCAAGACATAAAAGTGATAAGGAAGGATTTAGCCACGGTTTCTAGTCGTGGTCACTTGGGAAAGTGGTTTGAAGGAAGCACCTGTGCATGATGAAATTCTGTGTTAGCCAAGGATAACAAGACACTATTATTTTTAGAGAATGGGGATATGATCTCCATGAAAAAAAAAATAAAGAGACCTGTAGCATGGTTTGGAAATTTTGTTTATCTTATGCATAATTCTAACAAAATGGTCGCTTTCACATTTTGCAGAATTAAGGGGTTTAAACACATCAACTCAGGATGCGTATTGAGGAAATGGAAGAAGGCAAGGGAGCCTCCAGTCATGATAAGGAGGTCTAAGGCCATAATACTAGAGTTGGTAATGCAGAGACAGATTCCAATGGACACAAGGGAAAAGGAGAACATGAAACATTAATAGAAACAGTAAGAAGATTGAAGATGGAAGTGCAAAGCTACAAAGAAGACAATGTGAGACTGATGAGAGAGAAAAGTCAGATAAATGCTTGAGTGTTGCCGAGACAAATGAAGAAGGGATCAAACTCAAGACAAGAGGAAGAAGGAAAGTGCCATGAATGAAGGGATGATCGTGGAAGAGCCAATTATTTTAGAAGTGTTAGAAGATCTCATGGAAACCACTCACCTCCTTACTTATAAATAAAGTTTTATGCATTAGATGATCTCGTAAGAAGTCCAGAGGTGTCTCTTGTCAGACACCAAATAAGGAAACAAGAGGTAGATAGTTTGCAATAAGAGTTCAGGAAGCTCAAGCCACCTTCCTTTGAGGGTGAAAGAGAAATGGAAGATGATGTCGAAGCATGGTTGCTTGGACTCAGGAGATATTTTCAGTTGCACAACTATTCATCAAATCTGGAAGCCAAGATTGCTACCTACCATTTACACGGGAAAGATGCAATGTGGTGGGACCAACTGAAGCAAGTGGAACATGTTAATGAGAGTAGGATCACTTGGAAGCAGTTCAAGAAGTACTTCCAGAAGGAGTACCTCTCAGAGGATTTCTATGATAGGAAAATGTAGGAGTTCTTTGAACTCAGGTTGGGAAGAATGACTATGGTAGAGTACAAGAAGAAGTTCTTGGGATTTTTAAAGTATGTCAGGTTCATTGGTGATGAGAAAGTGAAAATACAGATATTTCTAAGTGGATTGACAACCTTTTATAAGGAAAATATTAAGTATGATGAGCCCAAGACCTTGACTGAAGCCATTAGGAAGGCTAAATACCTGTATGAGGAAGGCCAAGGAAGAGAATATCTACAGAAATCTTGGAAGGACAAGAAAAATGTGAAGTCCGATCAGAGGAGGAAAGGATTCAAACCTTCCTTCAATAGGAATGAGCCTAATAGAAATAATCAAGATCAATATGCTAAGGGAGATTTCAAGAAGGAAGATTCCTTGGGAAAAAGGGGAAGACCACCAATCCAATGATGGGGATGCAAGGAATATCACATGTACAAGGATTTCCCACACAAAAATGACAGAGTGAAGACTGTGCACAACATCCAAGAAGCTACGACAGTCAAAGATATGGGAAGAATCTATGAAGCTTTAAATGATCGACAAGCAGAGTACCAGTCCAATATGATCGAGGTGGAAGGTAAGATCATAAATCAACCTATTTCTATTTTGATTGATTCAGGACCAAGTCATTGCTACATTGATCCTAAGATAGTGGATAGATTACATTTGGAGAAAAGTAAACTTGGAAAAGGAAGTTTGGTTTAGTTAGCCACTGGAACCAAAAGAAGAATCCATGATATGGTAAGAAGTTGTTCCATAAGTCTTAATGGTGTGAATACTAGTATTGATCTAAATATCATACCATTGGGGTCTTATGATATTCTGATTGGAATGGATTGGTTGGAAAAGAATCATGCTATCTTAGATTGTCATAACAAGATATTTACATGTCTTGATGGAAATGGAAAACAGAGCATTGTGAAAGGAGTTCCAAGACCCATCTCTATAAGGGAGATTTCAGCCTTACAACTAAAAAGATGTTTTAGGAAAGGATGTCAATTGTATGCAGCTCATGTAGAAGAGCCATATAATACAAAAGGGCCAAGCCTCGAAGATTTCTCGGTACTACAGGAATTTGAAGATGTATTCCAAGAAATACCAGGATTTCCACCAAGGAGGGAGATAGATTTCTCAATTAATTTAGTGCCAGGAGCTGCCCCGGTGTCAAAAACACCTTATAGAATGAGAGCACCAGACTTAAAAGAATTACAAATGAATTTGGAGGAATTGTTGAAGAAAGAGTATATACATCCAAGTGTTTCACCTTGGGGAGCACCAATATTTTTTTTCAAAAAGAAGGATGGAACCTTGAGGCTGTGTATTGACTTCCGACAGCTGAACAAGTACACTATAAAGAACAAGTATCCTCTACCCCGAATTGATGACCTCTTTGATTAGCTAAGAGGAGCAAAAATATTCTCAAATATTGACCTGAGGGTAGGATACCATCTGGTAAGAATTAAGGAAGAAGACATTTGTAAGACAACCTTTAGGACCAGGTATGGGCATTATGAATTTGTAGTGGTGCCATTTGGACTGACCAATGCACCATCTATCTTCATGTGCTTAATGAACGACATATTCATAAATTATTTGGATAATTTTATCATAGTATTCCTATATGACATACTTATCTATTCTAAGTCTGAAGAGGAGCATGAACATCACTTAAGACTGGTGTTGCAAGTACTGAGAGAACATCAGTTGTATGACAAGTTGAGTAAGCGTTCTTTTTATCAAAAGCAGATCCATTACTTGGGACACATTATTTCGGAGAAAGGCATAGTAGTAGATCCAGAGAAGATCAGAGCCATTAGAGGATGGCCAACACCCAGAAATGTGTCAGACGTCAGATCTTTTATGGGATTAGCTAGCTACTACAGAAGGTTCATAGTAGGGTTCTCTAAGATTTCTCATCCCATAACTTCTTTGCAAAAGAAGGGAACTAAATTTGAATGGACACTTAAGTGTGAAAATAATTTTAATCTGTTGAAGGAATTACTTACTAGTGCACATGTGTTAAAGATTGCTGACCCAAATGAAAGTTTTGTGGTATGTACAGATGCATGTAAGGAAGGGCTTGGGGGAGTCCTCATGCAAAATGGACATGTCATTGGATATGAGTCCAAAAAGCTTAAGGAACATGAGAGGAACTATGCCACGCATGACTTGGAACTTGCTGCCATTGTTCACGCCTTGAGGATGTGGAGGCATTATCTCATGGAGAATAAATTCAAATTAAGGAAAGACCACATTGGCCTGAAGTATCTTTTTGAACAACCAACCTTGAATGTCAGGAAAACAAGATGGATGGAATTTTTAAGTGAATATGAATTCAATATAAAGCATATCAAAGGAAAGGAGAATAAAGTTTCCGATGCACTTAGTGGAAGAGTGAATATCATGCATGCTACTACTGTCAGTATGCATCAGTTAGACTTGAAGAGCATAATTTTAGATGGTCTTGTTACATATCAACATTACCTACATGTAAAGGAAAACTTACAACAAGGAAATGTACAACAAAAAATAAAGGAGTATGAGATAAGGGAAGACAGATTACGCATGCATAAAAACATAATCTATGTTCCTAGCTCTAGAGAACTGAGGAATTTGGTACCGAAGGAATTGCATGATGTTCCTTATGCTGGACACCCCAGTTACCCGAAAACAATTACAGCAGTAAGAATCCATTTCTTTTGGCCTAGAATGAAGAAGGATGTTGCTAATTACATCGCTCGATGTATGGAATGTCAGAAGGTGAAAGCTAAGGATAGGCACCCAACGGGTTTGCTGCAGCCATTTCCAATCCCAGAGAAGAAATGGGAAGTGATCACCATGGATTTCATCACAGGATTACCCAGAAAAATAAGAAACATGATTCAATCATGGTGGTGGTTGAAAAATTAACAAAGGCTGCTCATTTTGTGCCTATGAAGACAACGCATACAACGACTAATATTGCATAAATTTTCATGAAGTAAATTGCTAGGTTGCATGGGATACCTAGGACAATCGTCTCGGACAAAGATACAAAGTTTAACTCCAATTTATGGAGGGGATTGTTTAAAGGATTTGGCACAAATCTAAACTTTAGCACAACATATCATCCCCAGAAAGATGGAAAAACAAAGAGAGTCAATCGAATAATTGAAGATATGTTGAGAATGTATGTGATGGTTAAGCCATCTAAGTGGGAATATTACTTACACTTGGTTGAGTTTGCATATAATAATGGGTATCAATCTTAATTAAGAATTAGCCCATTTGAAGCCTTGTATGGTAGGAAATGTGATACTCCAGTAAGATGGGACAACCCATCAGATAGAGTGGTACTTGGGCCAGAGTTTCTCAAGTACATGGAAGACCAGGTGGTTAAGATCAAGCAGAATTTAAAGGCAACTCAAGATAGAAAAAATGTTTATGCAAACAAGAACAAGACAACTAGAGAATTTAAAGTAGGGGAGCATGTACTTTTGAAAGTGAAGCCCAAGAAAATATCTTTGAAATTGGGTAGTTGTACAAAGTTGGCAGCTAGATTATGTGGTCCATTTTCAATATTGGACATAATAGGGCCAGTTGCATACATGATTGCATTGCCTGCTTCCATGGATGTGCATAATGTATTTCATCTATATTTACTAAATAAATATGTACATGACCCTAACCATGTTATTGATTGGCATATGATTCAGGTAGAGACGGATGGAGATTTTCAAGTTCAACCAGTGCAGGTATTGGACAAAAAAGTCAAAATGCTCCAGAATCGAGTTATAGAGTTGGTAGAAGTTCAGTGGACCTGCTACGGTATTGAAGATGCTACCTGGGAGCATGAATATGCCATGCGGGTAGAGTACCCGCAAATTTTTGAATAAATTTGAGATTTTGATCTCTATTTTGTGTATGCACTGAGGACAATGCCAAAATAAGGGGGAGGGGATGTAACACCCCAGGTTTTGAACCCCCATTTTAAATAATGTATTGTTACAATGCTGAGAGGCTAGGGTGCCCAAACAATTATTAAAATACTAGTGTTCCCAAGACATGTAATGTTTTTTTTATCATTATTAATAATAAATACATGGATGGCTGCTAGATGGACAAGGACTAGAGTTATAGGGGGCTATGATTCCACAAGAGAGGGGGATTGAGGGGCTAAGTGTTTATTCCTATGTTAATTACCCTTTTTTCCTAAGGGAGGGATCGATTACATGAGCTTCTTGGGGAAGGACAGGAGGTTCTTGATTCCCCACTAAGTTATTTAAACCTGCCTCTGGTCTGATGGGGGGGTTCGACTGATGGCTTGTTCATTGATTTTCATGTATGTTCATTCATTTCCCTCACACACTTTCATGCACTCAATCACCCATTCATTGATCCATCCTCATCCACGTCTTGGCTTGGAAAAGGGAAAGGAACTGTTGAGAATTATCCATGAGATAGTTGGCTGTAATGGTCACTGGTGCAATCTAGCCATGACCTGGGGCCTGCATGTCTGAGATACGTTGGCCTGTGCCCTGTTTTTCTCACAACTATGAGTCCTAAGAGTTCCAACATTGATATTCTAGACCAACTATGCTGGAGGCCCTGGAAAAAGGAGAAGGACTCCCTGAGGGAGTGCATGGCAGAGAAGGGTGGAGGTCCATTCTCTTGGGCGGTACAGGCTGGGAAGAAGAGAGTTGGGTACTTGGATTGTTGTGGGTGCTGGGAAACCTGTGAGAGCTTGAGATCTGATTGGTTTGGGAACCCAAGTACACTCTGGAACCATCCTTGTGGATTCATAGCCCTGGCTCGGGGGTGACACTGCTGTTGAGATTTGGAGTAGTGGTGTCTACGATTAGGTGGAAAGTCCTTGGTCTGCATCCAGTTGATGTCGCCTTTTTATAAAAATAAGTGCTCTCTGTTGTGATATTATTATCTGTGTATGAATGTATTTCGATGTGTATTTTAATTATTTTTTAACTAAATCTTAGATTATGCATGGTTGTTGGATATTGTTGTGCATGCCACTAAATATTGTATCTTATGCATTCTTATTAATTAAAGAAGGTATCAATAAGAGTACAAAGTCCAAGGGTGGTCTTGAAGGTAGCATACCCCAACCTATGGGTGGCTGGGTATGTTACATGATGAGACAAACCCCTTTTATTCAATATTTAGAACCTCCAAGGATTGTCCCAGTCGAGACAAACACTCATGTAACCGAGCCAAATACTACTGAAGCAGCTCTACCAGAGAGGATCATCACTCAGGACAACCCAAGTTCACTACAAACCCAAGTGGAGCGACCTACAATAGCTATAACACCACAAAAATCATCAAGGACACCAACCAGAATAGGTATACCCCCGGTTCTTATCGATTTAAAAATCATATATGATGATGATGAATGTCCAACAATATCTTACATAGCCCCAATACCTATCACTTATGAGGAAATGCTGGGAGAAATGAATTCCCCAACCTTAGGAGGACCATTACAAAATCCAGGAAGAAGGGACATAACAATTGAAATCACCTAGGATAGTGGGAATTTTCAACAACTGGAAACTCAGCCTTTAGGTGAGGTAAGTTCACCTCGTAATGATGGGGATACTGGTAATGAACAAACTAATGAAGAAAATACATTTAGGGAAGAAGGGAGGTATGAAAAACAAGAAATAAATGTCCCATCAATAGAAAATACAGTGACTGCATGGTTACCATCCAATTCCCCACCTCAGAAAGTAACACCACCACCTGGAATTGACCAACAAAGAGACTCATCACCAAACCTCATAGGGGATATTCCCTTTGATGAATTGAGAGAGACAACCAACAATACATAATAGTCACTATAACTTATACACAAGAGCATACATTAACAAAATAAGGTGGCAATAAAGTACCTACCATGGAAAAAGGAAAGGAACCTATTATGGAACATTTCTATATGTCAGGGAGCTTGGAAAATACCCTATCTTGGGGAGATCAAAAAATTCCTGAACCTATTGATGAGGTTTCTGATATGCAAGTTATCTCTTACGACAAGAAGAGAAAGGAAGTAATGAAAATAACTATCAAAAGGAGGTTCACTTTAGATAGTAGTCTTTTCATAACCACAAAATAAACTTTATTTGAGACAGAAAATACCAAGGTGAGCGAGCTTCTCTGAGTTGGGATGGCTATAACTGATGCCACCCTAGATAGAGAGAAAAGGGATGAACGAGAAGCTACTACCATGGAAAAGGAGTTAGAGAATATTCAACATCAGGAGGAGTATTATCATGACACCACTCATGAAATAATTCTTCTTAAAGGTGATTTCATGGAATTGTACAGTCGATTCAAATAAAAAAGAGATCTTTTCATGACCTAGATAATAGATTACCATGAAGAAACTCTTATGGGACTGGTGACCTACAAAGATATGCAACAATGGTATGAAAATACATCAATATTTGGAGCGGATCGAGTACATCAGAGAAGTGTAAACGGGTCGAGACACATAAGAACATGGTATTTTGGTACTCACAGATTATAATATCATTAGAATACACAGGACAAAAAAACACTAGACGCAAATGGTACAAGAACCTCATCTGAAAATGCAAGAAAGGTGGGAAGAATGTGTGAAGATACGAGAGAAAATAAATAAGGAAATGAGAGATATCCATCTACCAGAGTTTGACCAACCTGAGGACTTCACAGACTTGCGTGACATAGTCAGGAAACATACTGAATTGGACCAGGCATCTGAAGTAGAATATTCACAGATTTTGCCCCTTGTCCTAGGAAAAATGAAGATTTTCATGAAGCCCCCAATCATAGCATTGACAGTTTTGCAGTGGCTAAGTGGCAAGCTAGATAAATACAAGAAATGTGTGGTGGAGATGAAAGAGATCCTTAGTGCACCAATGGACCAACACAAGTTTCCTGATGACAACACATGCAAAGAAATCTTTTTCCAGTGGTTAGAATATGAGAGGAATAATACGCTATAGTAGAACATCAAGTTAACTAGAGATAACAGTAGAAGGACATGTGGATTAAGTCTACTTTTCTTTTGTTTACTTGATAAGATTCAACATAGTAGCAATTTTTAGATAATTTACTTTTATAAATAAAGACATCTGCCATGTATTAAGGGATATGGTTTTTGCATAGAAAAGAGGATTTTATTTGGTAAGAGAACTATTTCTCGGACAAAGGTTATTGAATTTAGAATTTTTGTGTAGAACTAGAATCATTTTTCATCTAAAGCAGGAATGTGATTGAACCTGTGGATTGTTTTTCATTCTCAACTCTATATTTGTTGTTGTATTGAGTAAGATTTGTTATGATTATTTCTTAAGTTATCTTAGAATTCCTTACAGTTCTTTATTTCAAATTGATGAAAGTAAATCGATAATGCTTAACATTGTTGTTTTTAAGTTTCTGTGGTGAGGAGTTTCACATATGTTTTTCGGATAATCCACAGTTGGTATCATTTCGTCGTCGATACTACAACACCAAAATGATGGAGCATCTCACCACGACTGGTAGTTACAAGAAGCTAGACAACAACCCTATATCCATGGTCATCAAAGAAGTCAAGAAGGCCATTAAAGTCTCCAACCTCGACGAATGGATGAAAAAATGATTAACCCCAAGCTGCCAAATTACCCCTAGAATTTATGGACTCCCTAAGATCCACAAGGAAGGAACCCCTCTAAGACCAATCRTCAACACAATCGGTTCCCCAACCTATGAACTAGCCAGATAYGTGGCAAGAATCYTARGACCAYTAGTCGGCAAAAYAGACTCATACATCAAGGATTCAAGAGACTTCGTGGAACTCATAAAAGAGGAGAAAATTGATTCAAAGGATATGCTCATCAGCTTTGATGTAGTGTCACTTTTTACTAAGATCCCGCTGAATGAGGCCATTCAAGTCATAAAGGAGGTAACAGACCCACAAACAACTAGATTAGCAGAAGTATGTCTAAAATCAACTTTCTTCAGCTTCCAAGGAGAGTTTTTCGAACAAACAAGTGGAGTAGCCATGGGATCCCTTTTATCCCCGATTGTAGCCAACCTCTACATGGAAAAATTTGAGAAAAATTCCCTTGAAACATACCCCCTCAAACCATCGAGATGGAAAATGTATGTGGATGACACCAACGTCATATGGCCTCATGGAAAAGAAGAATTGGAAAAATTCTTTGAGCACCTCAATGGGATTTCTGAAGACATTAAATTCACCATGGAACTAGAAGATAACAATAGCATACCCTTCCTAGATGTGCTTATAACTAGGAAACAAGATGGTACACTTGGGCACAAAGTTTTTAGGAAGAAAACTCACACAGACAACTACCTTCACGCCGAATCCCACCACCACCCCTCCCAAAAAATGGGGGTTCTCAACACCATGGCCACAAGGGCAACAAGAATTTATGACAAGGAACATCTCAAAGAAGAAATAGACCACTTAACTAAGGTCTTCAAGAACATTGGATACAGAGATAGGGACATCAAGAAGGCAATGGATAAGAAAGAAAGGAGGACTCGTATACAGAATGATCAAACCTCAAACAATAGAGCCTTTCTTCCCTACATTCGAGGTGTCACAGAAAAGATTGCCAAGGTTTTAAGAAGAAAAGTAATTATGACCTCTTTCAAACCCCTAATCACTATCAGACAAAGAATGAAGTCTGTAAAGGACCCTACAGACAATCGACAAGAGAAAGGCATCTACAAAGTGTCATGTTCATGTGGGAAATGTTACATTGGTGAAACTGGACGATCATTCCAGGTAAGGATTAAGGAACATGAAGTGGACATTAGAAAGGAACGTACTTGTACCTCCACCTTAGCAGAACACTCCCACAAAACCAAACATCATGTTTGCCTTGAGGATACCAAGATACTAGCAAAAGAGGGTCACTACTACAAAAGACGCTTAAGAGAATCTATAGAAATAATCAAGCACCCCAACAACATGAACAGAGACGGTGGCCTAGAGGTAAGTAGCTTTTGGCACCCATTAATCAACCAATTAAAGGAACATCCTGGGACAAATCAGGTATGACACCGAACTTTCTTTTCCCACTTGTTTTGGTTTAAATTGAATAGGTTTAGGGGTCTATCCAGTCCTAATACTACTATAAAAATTCTTATTAAAAACTTGTCACTACACACTTTATTAATTAAACCCTAATCCTTTACACACCCTAATACCCTCACTAGACAATACACTTATTAATTTAAACCCTAATCCTTTTACAAACCCTAATACCCTCACTAGATATTATTACCACTAACTTATAACACTATCAATTCTATTAACTAAAACTAAAACCAAGTGCTTAAATAAAATAACTAAATAGGTAATCCTCAATATTAATACACATATGTTATCCTATGTTATTAAGATAAACCACTAATAACCCCACTACAATTACACTAACACTACTAAATAATTAATTAAAAGTAAAACCTAATTAGCTAAACCCTAAAAACAAATAAATAACTAAAAGAAAACCACTACTATTAAATAACCTAACAAATAACCAAAACCCTAAACAAATAATATAAAGCCTCGTTTAACCTAGTTTTTATACTTATACACCTAGATATTATTCGCAAAACCCTGAATCCCATTAATATTAAGTCTCACTTATTAAATTAAATTATATTCTGAAAATAAAGACAGCCGACTCAATTAAATAACTTTTAATTGTCCTGCATGTATAATATTAATTGATGATGATCAGCTAGCTCTAACTCGACGATTAGTCCTGATGATGAATCCTGATTCAGATTCGAAACGTCGACGACGAAATGATACCAACTGTGGATTATCCAAAAAACATATGTGAAATGCTTAACATGTGATGTGTGGTAAGGTGTGGTGAAATTATTTTCTAGCCTCTATTACATTGCATGCATACTCTTTTTTCAAACTTTTCTCTCAAATGATATCTAATGGTCTAGCAAAGTGATGGTATTATTGCTAATCTGAAATTGACATAGTTGTTGTTTACATACTAGGGCACAAAGGTTATCCCAAGGCTCGGTCTTCTCCCAGATAGATCATTTTCCCATTATTATTACTTGTCTTCCAATACATTATAAAAAACAGGATAAAATAACCCAAAAGAGAATTGATTTATTAGGAGGGAATATTTGAAAGGTACATATATATCATTGTTAAATCCCATCGAAACTTGTCAGATCATTGATATGCATAATTGTACTATTATTAAACGCTAAAGAGTCTAATTGGGTCTCATTGGCGGGTACAATTCCTATTGTTGAGTCAAGGGGAATTTTGACCCCGCAACAACGTGGACTTCCATGGTGGAAAATGGTAGGGGTGAAACACAAAAATGGAAGGGTCTATGTGTGACTAGATAGACACATCCAATAAGTGGTTTATGGGACTTTGGTGAAGCAATTTTGGGAATGTTACACCAAGTACCATAACCAATAAAAATCTAGCGTGTGGTAGTAGGGTGGTTTCCAATTATGGGACATTGGGGACAAATCAACATATGTGACACTTAAAATCCCGCAAGCCCTTATAGCTATCGATATTTATTCATTATAAATTGTCATATTAAGTGGGTGATTAGGTTTGTATCTTTTGGTTATTTAAACATATTTTTAACCTAGGAACAACTTGACATTTCGTAGAATATCTTAGCCATAGATATGATATCTACAACTGGGGATATGTGCACTGGAGGTAAAGGTGTAGGATGGAACCCTCCCATCACTGTGGCTAATCACATGATTCCAGGTTGGTATCTGAGTATAGGTGGGGCCCGTAAAAGAAATAAAACAAAAATAAAAGAAAGGGGAAAAGAAAAAGAGAGAGAGAGAGAG
>SNQJ01S0016471.1:97014-119636 GCA_010110895.2 Picea sitchensis
GGAGGAGGTAGGGCTAGGGAGACCGATAGGGGTGAAATGGAATCATCACCTAAGGTTTCCACATGGACCTAGGGTGCCACATCATCCATGTCGTGTCAGAGTTATTCCACATAAGCAAAGATGGACTATGTTCAAATTTTGGAGCCAAAATTTTGTTTTTAGACATATCGGGAGCAGATTAACTCCAAATTAGGTGAAATTTTGGGGTTACGTCCACAATGTCAAAGCCTACCAAATTACTAGTGAGGGTCACTGGTCAATTATGCACCAATTTTCCAAAAAATCCAA
This sequence comes from Picea sitchensis, assembly GCA_010110895.2. Taxonomy (NCBI): domain Eukaryota; kingdom Viridiplantae; phylum Streptophyta; class Pinopsida; order Pinales; family Pinaceae; genus Picea; species Picea sitchensis. The sequence goes on from SNQJ01S0016471.1 coordinate 97,303, forward strand.
ATAAGAGGTTTTTGAAGAACATGGTGGTGCTTTGTAGCAGGGGCCTTGTTACTGATGATATTTTTACAGGATGTCAGGAAAGATATTAGATATAAGAATCCAAATATGGACCTAGAATTGGTATTTGAGTAGCAAAATTCTCAGGGAGTCAGAAGGAAGGCGACTGTTCGACTTAAAGGGGAAAAAAATGCATAATTTTATAGAATTGTTGAAATTGTTTTATCTAATAGAATTTTGTTGCATACACATTTTGCAGAATTAGGGGTACAGGTAGAACATAACATGTTTAGAATGAGGAATAGAGACATGGAATATGCACAAGGAGTTTATATCCATGATGAAAAATTCATAGGGATGGATATTATATTGGGTAATGCAAAGACATAATTAAATGGGCATAAATGAGGCGAAATAGATCCCATGGAGTTGGAAAGGACCATGAAAATATTGTAGAGATAGGTGTAGAGTTATAGGGATAATAATGAAAAGTTAATCAGAGCCCAAGAAGAAAAAAAACACATCAAAACTCAATTGTTACAAAGCCTAAACATATTTAAGAAACAAATAAACAAGGAATCAGGCTCAAGGTAGACAACATAACACCGATATCATGTAAGGAAGGAGGATGTCAGAAGTTCTAGGCACTCTATAAGTAATAGTAGACATTAGCACCATTCACCAATGCATTAATATAGAAGGGAACATGCATTTTCAGAATCCGAAAGTATCCCAAGTTTGTCTCATGTCAAAATCATAAAAGGAGGCCTGAAGTAGATGATTTGAAAGGAGAGATTAACAATATTAAGCCTCCTAGATTTGATGGTGATCATAATAAAGGTGAATATGTTGAATCATGGTTGTTGTTCATGAGGAAACATTTCCAATTGCATAATTACTCATCCAACCTTGAAGTGATAATTTTTATATACCACCTTCAAGTGAAATCCTCAATGTGGTGGCACTAACTCAAGCGGGTTAAGCACATTGATGAGAAGATGATATCATGCAGCCAATTCAACAAGTATTTTTATATTAAATACTTATCATATAATTATTATGATAAGAAGATGCACGAGTTATTTGAACTCAATAATGGAAGCATGACAATGAATGGGTATGAGAGGAATTTTCTAGAATTTTTGAGGTATGTTGACTTCATCAAGGATGAGAAGGTTAAAATTCAAAGATTTATAAGTGGGATACCTTCTTTCTACAGTGATAAGATTCATTTTGATGAGCCCAAGACCTTGGAAGAAGCCATAAGAAAATATAAATATTTGTATGAGTAGAATAAGGGAAGGACATGTTTTCAAAAGGCTTTGGATGTCAAGAAGAAAGGAAATATGGAGCAAAGAAAGAAAGATTATATGCCACCATTTTTAGAAATATCTCTTAAGGAAATCCAACACAAAATGAGTACAACATGGAATATTATTTGGGAAAAAGGCCAACACAATATCGCATAAAATGTTGGATATGTGAGGGAGATCACATGTATAAAGATTTCCCTCACAACGAATATTGGATGAGGATTGCCCATAATATTTAGGAAGCAAATATAGTTGAAGAGATGAGAATAATCATGCCAAGAATTTATGCAACCTTGGACAACAGGAAATCTTACCATCAATATCGCATGATTGAGGTAGAAGAAGAAAGCATGGGAAAATCTTGGTTGGTCCAACCAGATACTAGATCCAAGAGAAGGATTAATGAGCTGGTTAAGGATTGTCCAATGGACATAAACATAGTCAACACAAAGGTATATTTGAACATCAGACCTTTGGTTTCTTATTATTGCTTAATTGGTATGGATTGGTTGGATAAGCATCATGATGTCATAGATTGATACAAAAAGGAATTCACTTGTCTTGATGAGGAAGGATATCAAACTAAATTTCAAGGGATTCCGAGGCCTATATCCATCAGAGAAATTTTAGCCATTTAGTTGAAAAATAGTTTTAGAAAAGGGTGCTATATTTATGAACCCCATCAGAAAAAGGAAACCTAGGATAAAGTGTCAAGTATTAAAGAAATTATAGTCTTAAAATAATATGAGGATGTATTTGGGGAGATACCAGGGTTTCCACCAAAGAGAGACATTGATTTCTCTATTGATTTGATGCCTGATGCTGCCCAAGTGTCCAAGAATCCTTATAGGATGAGCACACCAAATCTAAAGGAATTGTAGATGTAGATTGAAGAGTTGTTGAAGAAGGGGTATATACACCCAAATGTCTCACCTTGGGGTGACCTAGTGCTCGTTTTGAAGAAGAAGGATGGAACCTTAAGGTTGCAAAATGAATTCTTGCAGCTAAATAGGGTTACCATAATGAACATATATCCTTTACCAAGGATTGATGGTTTATTTGATCAACTGAAGGGAGCAAGGATATTTTCCCAGATAGACCTGAGGTCATGTTACCATTAGGTGAGAATTAAAGAATAATATAACAACAAGATAAAATTCAGAACAAGGTATAGGGATTATGAATTTGTAGTGGTGTCATTTCGGTTATCAAATGAACTAGTTGTGTTTATGTTCCTGATGAATGTAGTCTTTAGAGATTACCTAGACAAGTTTGTTATTTTTTCTTGGATGATATACTCATCTACTCCAAGATAGAGGAGGAGCATGAGAAACACTTAAGGATGTTACTACAAGTGTTAAGGGAGCTTTAATTGTATGGCAAGTTGAGGAAGCACTCATTTTATTCAAAGCAGATCCATTATTTGAGCCACATTATTTTAGAAGAGAGAATAACTAAGGAAATTATAGAATGGAATGCACCAAGGAATATTTTAGAGGTCATATATTTTATGGGTTTAGATGGATGCTATAGGAGATTTATTAAGGATTTTCAAATATTACACACCTAATCACTTCTTTGCAAAAGAAGGGTGTGAAGTTCGAATGGAATTCCAAATGTGAAGAAATATTTCGACATTTGAAGGAATTATGAACAAGTGCACCAATATTGAATATTGATAATCCATATAAAGATTTGATTATGTGAACTGATGCATCAAAGGAAGAGCTTGGTGGAGTCCTTACACAAAATGGGCATGTGGTATGTTATGAGTCAAGGAAGTTGAAAGAGCGTGAGAGAAACTATGCCACACATGAATTAGAGTTGGAAGCAATAGTTCATGCCTAAAATATATGGAGGCATTATCTCATGGGGAAAATGTTTGAGATGAGGATAGACCATATTGGTTTGAAATATTTGTTTGAGCAACCAACATTGAATGCTAGAAAAATTAGATGTCTGGAATTCCTCAGTGAGTATGACTTGCGTATCAATCATATAAAAGGAAAATAAAATAAAGTGGTTTATGCACTCAACAAGAGGGCTCATGAGATACATGCTATAGCCAGAAGTATGTATAAGTCTGATTTAAAAGACATAATTTTGGGAGATGCAAATCTAGATCAACACTATTTGCAAGTACGAGAATCATTTCAGTAAGGTAAATTATAATATAAATTTAAGGATTATGAGCTGAAAGAGGATGGAGTACTCATGTATAGGGGAAAGGTATATGTTCCTAAATCCAAAGAGATAAAAAAATTAGTGCTGAAAAAAATGCATAATGTACTCTATGTTGGGAATCCAGGGTATCAAAAGACTATTGCAATTGTAAGGGGATAGTATTTTTGGTCAAGCATGAAGGAAGATGTGGTTGATTATATAGCCAAATGTTATAATGTCAGAAGGTAAAGGATGAGAATAAAAATCCATATTTATTGCTATAGCCATTTCCCATTCCTGAGTGGAAATGGGAAATCATTACCATTGATTTCATTTCTAAGTTGCCTAGGAAAATGAAGCAACATGATTCCATCATGGTATTGGTGGATAAATTAAGAAGGTTGCCCATTTTATTCCAGTGAAGATAACTCACAAGGAATCCAACATTGTATAAATTTACACGAAGGAAATTTCTAGGCTCCATGGTGTGCCTAAGAGAATTATTTCTGACAGAGATCCCAAATTCACATCAAATTTCCGGAAATGATTATTTAAAGGATTTGGCATAAATTTAAATTTTAGTACAAAACATCACCCAAATTCATATGGGTAGATAGAGAGGATCAATAAGGTGATTGAAGATATGTTTAGGAGGTATGTAATGGATAAGCCTTCTAGGCAGGAATATTATCTTCATCTAGTTGAATTTGCTTATAATAATGAGTACCATGCACCTCTGAATATGAACCCATTTGAAGCATTGTATGGAAGGAAATGCAATACACATGTGAGTTGGAATAACCTAGCTGATAGAGCCATCATTTGGCTAGATCTACTGAGGGAAATGGAAGAGTAGATAGCGAAAACAAAGTAGAATCTAAAGACTACATAGGATAGGGAGAAACATTATGCAAACAAAGGAAAAACACACAAAGAATTTATATTGGGAGAGACAAATTATTTTTTAGGGGTGGAATTTTTCCAATTGGCTATTTTTTGGCCATTTTCTAAAAAAATATTCACCAATATGGTTAAAAAATCACCTATTTTTTACAAAAATATGATTAAATTGATAATATTCGCTAAAAAATTACAAGTTTTAATAGTAAATTATATTGTTTTTTTTTTAATATTTTCCTACATATTTATATGTATGATTTTTCAAACCAAAATAGTTTTGTATAATACTATACATAGGTACTATATTTGAATCCTTAAAAAACACCTCACGAGCATGTCTTCTTGAAAGTGAAAGCTAAAAAGATTTCACTGAAATTGGGAAGCTACTCAAAACTGACAATAAGATATTGTGGACCATTTGAAATCCTAGAGAGGATTGGTCCTATTGCATACATGCTTGCATTTCCCACATCCATGTGCATTCATGATGTGTTTCATGTATTTTTTCTTAAAAAATGTGTGCTTGATCCTAACCATGTAATTGATTGGACTATGATCCAAGTGGAGCACGAGGGTGACTTCTAGGTCTAGCCAATGGAAATATTAGATTGGAAGGTAAAAATTATCATAAACTAATCCATCATCTTGGTAAAGGTACTTGTGGAACTATTACAATCTCAAATATGCTATGTGGGAGCATGACAACACCATGTGGGAAGAGTATTTGCAATTTTTTGAATTTGTTTGAAGATTTTGATTATACATTTGTATATAATGCACTGAGGACAATGTATAAATAAGGAGGAAGGGAATGCAATACCCCCAGGCTGATCCCTAGGTTGAAAATGTGTATATTTACATATGTTTTTATAGGCTAGTGATCTAGCATGTTTTAGGCCAAAGTGCCCGTGTGATATTAGGTTAGAGAGAATGTGTGTTGAAAGTCTGGTGAGCCTAACATTGTACATTGTAATTGCACTCACATATATATTAATAAAATACATCACAACTGCATACCAAGTCAGAAAAAAGTATGGGGGGCTAGGACTCCAAGAGTGGAAAAGGGGGCTAAGGGATTAAGGAAAATGGGATGAGTTAAGGGGCTAAGCCATGGAATATAATATTATATTACTAAGTTCTAAGTCATAAAATTGCATGATTTTATCCTAATTTATCAAGTAATAGGACAATTTCCCAAGTAGTGGGTAATAGTTCTTGGAGTTCCACTTGTCAAAAGAGAGCATGCATATATAAAATTTGGGATTAGTGAGAAATCCATTCCATTCTATCATTTAGACAATCCTTTCTATGGAATGTGGGGTGTGATATAGTGAGCCACTATAACCCTCTGACATTGTGAAACGTTGTAAATCATAGGTGGGTTTGGGTGAACAATTATCCTTGGGTTTCCTTGGGGAAAGGATGGAGCCTTGGAGAGAGAATTGTCTTGGATAGGTTTCCTTTGGTGTGAGGCCAGGAGGGTTCCCGGAGACTCCATTATAGCAACTAGATTTCCTAGATCCACAACTTTGAGACTTGTTTCCTAGTCTATATTGGATCCCTAGAAGGGAAGTGGGATAGCCTGAGGGATTGTGGAGAAAAGAAGGGGGTACACTTCCTTGGTTTGTGCAGGCTAATGGGGATGAGAGCGTGGTTGTAATTTCTATTGGATTTTGGTACCTTGGAATAACCATTGCTTGTATTGATGATTAAACCTAGTTGTCCTAAGTAGTTTTTTCCCCGGGGAGTAATAGCCCCAACTCATGGGTGACTTGCTATTGAGAGAAATAGAACAACAATGTCTATGGTTGGGTGGAACATTTGAGGTTTGGAGCCAATCAATGTTTTCATAAAAGATGCATATTCTTTATGTTATTTGATTTTATGCTGAATAATGTGTAATTATATTTTCTTAATTAAGTTATGTTATGCATATGTATAATTCTATGTTATTACAAGTTATGCACTGAATTGCATATTAAGGAGAGATTTCATAAACCAATCCAAGAGGTGGTTTCCTTTAATCTCTAGCTTACACAAAATATGATATGTGTACCACTTGTGGATGTGATCCATGATATGTGTGGTGTTGATGGGAGGAATGACAAAATCCTCACTCAAGCATTTTATAATCTCACTAGGCTAGGTGAGACAGACGAGATTATCACCTTGGGTTTATATCCTATCAAAAATATCAGTCCAACCTCAATAAATAGATGATTGGATATGATGCTATTATAAAAAAATATGTATGTTTTTATGTGAAATAAATTTTAAAATAGAAAATATACTTGCAAAACGAATTTATAAAATAGTTGAATAAGAAAATGCAAGATAACATAAATATGAAAATCATCGCACAAGTCTCATAAATGAGAAGAAATCAATAGACAATTTTTTTGATATCAATTTGAGTTAGAACCAAGTTTATATTTTCAAACCCCTACAAGGGTTTGGATCAGAATTAGACTGAGAAGTATAAAATGTTATTTGCTTGTACATGGACAACTAGTGTCTCAAAAGAAGAATACTAGAATTGAAAACCGAATTGGATCAATCCAAGATACAAGTGCATCATGGCCTTGACTATGCAAAACTGACATTAATCAACACTGACATAGATTCATAACTTCCAATTAAGACTAAACAAACTTTCAATAAGAATGAATTACCTTTGGAGCATGTCAATAATCGATGCTTCCTAGTCCTTTCTTTTCCACCTTTAGAATAACCCTACTATCAAAAGGTAGCTTAGCTCTAGAGAAACTCAAAATGGAATGAATGAACATATATTCTCACTTGAGGCAAGAGAAAACCTTGTCAAAAGTGTTTCTCTATTTTCTCATGTCCTCATTTGTCTTTCTCTCCTCCTTTTATGTCTTCAAAAAGTAGTTTGAGTAGTTTACCTACTTTTTTGTTTTAAAATTTAAATAATTTTAGTTAGGAGAGGACAACTTTAATTTATAATAAGGGTAAATAAATAATAAATAATAGGTGGAATCCCACTAAGTATTTGATCATTTATTTCCAACATTTAACTCCAAAATTAATTAAATACCATGCATTTATCAACGTCATAAAATATACCAAAAGTAACCAATATAAACATGCCACATCAACAAACACTTGTACCTCCCAAAACTACCATAGTGGAATAATATTAAAAGTTTTCAAAATATAATATCATGTGTCTGCTGTCCAAAAATATGCATTAAATTTCATCATACAAACTTAAATAAATCAGATTTTTTTTTTTTTTTTTTTGGTGTTTCCTCTCTTTGCTTACTTCCCTCTGAGAGAGCATCCTTTTGATTAAGTAAGTCTTTATCAACATGCTTCTTTTCTTCCACTTTATGGTGCATATCATTGAAAGTGATTTTTCTCTCATCACTTTCAGCTTGGGTTGAAGGTTGATTTAACTAAATGGATGAGGATTCAAGTGACTCAAAGCTGAGTGAATTTACGAGTTGTTTTCCTTTATTCATTTGAGGCTCAATTGGTATAATTTTGAAGTTTTTAGGGACTTTAACTAACTGGGCCATAGAAATAACAAATGTAGCATAAGGTATAGAATGAAAAGGAGGAGGGGGTGGCAATGAGTTATCAAGCCATTGGGTTATGCCAGAAGGAGGATTTGTAGGAATTATTTCCTAGCCATTATTGGATGACTTCATAAGAGATGTTATGGCACAAGTTGTAGGTTCGGAAAATCCTGACCCAACCAAGGAACAAGTGATACAACTATGGGAATCCTACACCCAATGTCACCTCGATGTAGGTCCCACACTTCAAGGGTGACTAGGTCACTCTAGGGAGGTGATACCGGTGACCCTAGGGGGAATGGAAAGGATGAAGGGAAGTGTAAGGAGAAGTCCCCTGGAAGGTCAAGTGATGGAAGAAATGAATGATTTGAAATTATGAGTGGAGAGAGGTAAATGGATACCAAGTGAAAAAATAGTTGTTGGTGCACCTGTACCTACTTGAAACACAAGAAAAACACCTTGCAATGCTATTTGTTAGTGTGGATCAGAAAGTTAATCTTGTTGTCCCTAATTTGAAGCAGTGGATGATAGTTTATATCATCAAGATGAAGCATCCAAATCAACATATAAAGCACAATATCAATAGGTAATATCATCGAGGAATTTAGTAATCACTTGTGACTTGAACATAACACTTTAAGACTGAATAAAAGCAAGCTATTATGAAGTGGATTTCTACAGTAATATATCGGCCTTATGGCTGTAGCATTTAATTATGTAAAACAGAAAGTTTAACCATTAACTATCATTAAAAAAAAAACCAAAATATGCGCCTAGTTTAGTGTGTTAGACTAGCAAAGTTAGGGGGGGAATCTATGGTTAGTTTAGGAGTTAGGAGTAAGTTATTAGCTAGGGTTATGCAGCCCAAATGGATGTAGGTTAGTATTAGTAACATCCAATGAAGTAGTAGGAGAATGGGGATGCCCTAAGGGAGGAAAAATCCCCAAGGCATCAAGATCACTATCCCAAAGAGACAACCTTAAAACTTGAAAATTTCATGTTTCCCAAGGCATCAATTTATTTCTCCAATGCAATAAGTAAATAACTAGTGACTTTAAAAATGGGTTAATGGAGTCAAGCAAAGAAATATCTAGAGGTAATACCTCCTTGGGGGTGTAAACCCTCTTACTTCCCAAGGCAAGTATCTCTAGCTAGGGTTTGAGTTAAGAGGGTGTATGCCCTTATACTCCTCTTAGAAAACCCTTGTTAAACCAATATACTGTAAGAATAAAATGGTGGAAACTATGGTGGGGGTGTATTCCCTTATACTTCCCACCATTCTCTAGAAAAATAAACTTGACTTGAACAATAATGATAGCACAAATGTAAAAAGATTACCAATTCAAGGAAAAAATCTAAGACAAACCACCATAAAATCTAGAAAAATCCTTCCAAGGCTAGAACATCACTTCCATCAACCAAATATCCAAGAATTAGCCATAAACCAAAGAACAAGAGAATATAAAGAGCTAATAGGGCCAAAAATTTCAGACAAGTCCTTCTCCACAAGGGAGAGTTATGATTTAAAATGAGATCTTATGATCTCTATTTATACAAAAATTAGCCAACATGGCTTGTCCACAAAAATAAGGAGTAACACAGAATATGAGGGGCCAAAAACCCTAATCTTTCCCCCTTAACACAATAATATTAAACAATTCACTTAAAATTTCATCTTTTGCACAAATTAAACCCTAATTAAGGATGACTTCATCTTTGACAAATTAAACCCTAATTATGATGACATCACCTCTTTAGGGGACATTTTTCCACTTTGGGAGGAGGTTGTTGGTCTTGGAGAAAGATGGAAGGGCCTCCCAAGGCCATGTGTCAAGATCTAGATGATCTTTCAGAAAACTCTTCTTATCCTAAGAAAACATCTCTGGCGCAAGTGAGTGGAACTCACCAAGCCTAAACCCTCAATACCATGATACCAAAATAGGATTTTTTGTTAAGAACCAAAGACTCGAATACAAAAGAATCACAATAGATATAGAAGAACAATATGCAAAAATCTCATGTATTACTATCAAACCTCTTTGAGGTAGGGCAACACCATACAATGGATCCTATTATGAAGGATCCTCTCTCTGTTTCACTTGCCTCATAAGATCCTCCTATTGAGCTACCACTCCAATATAATAATTCTCTTTCATGTCTCATTACATTGCTTGAAATTCTTTATATAGTGCTACCATCACCTAAGAACATTCTAGAGGAGGGTTCCTCAGAAGAACCTTCTAAGAAGTCCTCTTACATTTATTATATCTAATTACCCATTTATTATATCTAACTACCATAGTGGGCCTTATTTAATAATATAGTGGACCCAGTCCACCTTACATTGAATGACCTCCACTATTATCACTATGGGCCCTCTGCCCCCCGCCAACTACCTCTCTAGCTACCTTACAGTTTTTCCCCTCCTAGGAAAATCGTTTGGTAGGTAATGGATAAGATAGGTCATCCATGTCATCATCAAGGCCATCCAAATCATCTCTCTCTCATCTAGCATGTGGGCCCTTGGCATCCAACCTGTGGGCTTGTAGCCCCATGGAAGCCCAAGCTAGGCCTGTTCTCCCAAAATTGTCCACCATCTAGGTCCTGCAAAAAAAAATGGACACACTCTCCAAGGATTTCAAGTCATAACATCATGATAAGTGTATACAATCAATAAACAAGCCATCTAAGCATGTGCATCAAATATTACTATATCAAACAATTAACAACTCAAGTACACTATCTGACTTGTCAAGTTGAAGTATGGGAGGGTTGATGATATGTCCTATTGGGTAGGTCTTGCCCTAGGTCAAGGAGAGCCTCTAAGAAGTCCCTCTCTAATCCATGTAAAATGTATGAGGTGGATGGGGTCAAGACTCAATGGGCATAGGGCTCATGACATACTAGGGGTCGTAATGTCTCATTCATGGGTGCCTTTGTAGAGGGTGTGTGGTACCTTCGTTTGCAATGAAATTTTTCTAGGCTCGTCATTTTCCTTTTATCTTTCTTTATTTATATTTTATTTCACAATATCAAAAGGAGAGGTTCAAGGTCACTACCCTGGTGTGGTGACCAGGTGGTGGAAATGTCACCCACAAATGCCTAATGGAAATGAGAAGGTTGGCTCATGATGAGACCCCCTTTCTATCAGCCATGCAACTGAGAGTCATTGCCCTGGTTTGGTGACCAGATAATGACAATGTCATACCACTAGATATCCATGGATGTGATCGGTCAGCTCGTGATGAGACCTCCTATCCTTTAATCTACCTTTCAAACATTTCTTTGTTATATTATGGGTCCCCTTTTATTCAAAGATAAGTGTTTTATTGCATTCTTGGGTGATCCCTGGGCGAAGCATTTGGAAGGTTCATATATGGGTTTTATCGTTTACCCAACACCAAGCCCTCAGGGCCTTTATCCCCTTCTTCCCATAGAGTGAGGGACAACACCTTCTTAAGTCAATACACCCTAATCCCAAGAGATAAGGAAACATAGGGGAATAATGATGGAAAATGATAAGTATGATTGGGAACGGTACAATGGATTATTAATAAGGATTTCCCAGTAGCAAACCCATACCCAAATAATACCACTTACTAGGGAACAATGTCAACCACCAAGGTGAAGCAGGGAAAAAGGCATATTGTCCAAGAACATATCATGAAATCCAGAGCAATCTAAGATACAACATAATCAAATGACTTAGGTATTGAAATGATGCTCACCATAATACTGACTTGTACCTCATGGAGCAAGGCCCACTGCCTTCTGGAAGCCAACTGGTGTGGTGGATGCCATTTGTAAACCTGTGACTGTCTGTGGTGGTGAGTGGGTTTTCCATCTGTGCAAATGGTAGTGTTGGTCATGTAGTCTCTCGGCACTCCATATTTGCAACTTGAGGGCCTCGATACATCATCTCCTTAGTTATCCACAAAATGGGGATAACATGAGGTTCAAGGAAATCAACAATACTCGGATGAGGTTGTAGAGGTGGATTTGGAGGAGTTTGGGGTGGTTGCAAGGGAGTATTTCTAACAAGGTTTAGGTAGCTGGTTTGCACTAGCTGATTGAACTCTTTAGATTCAACATAAAAATGTATTTAGAATACCATCTTTTTATTTCTTCCTTGTTGCCCAAAAACATTAGGAACTCTTCCTCTTTGGCCTCTGTTACCTATATTTCCATTGTCGTTACTTCCCTCACTGAAAAATCTCATCTATATGCATCAATATTATAATGAGAAATATACAAGACAAAGTATATCAAACATCTAATACAATTTTACTTTCAAATGAATTAGATATGGATATGAAAAAGACAAAGTAATCAAGCATGTAATGGAACAATGAGTGGGAATGAAGGAAAACATGAAAGAAAAACCATAATCTGACAAACAACCCTCTCATTACTTGTTGTTTTAAACATTTGAAATGTATGTTACTTTACCAAATTTCTTCATAAGAATAGTCATTTACTTCTTTGAACATGGGAAATGAAAGAAAAATAAAATAATAAATGGCAGGGGAACAATGACATGGGAGTCACAATTAGCGAAAAATGTTATAAGATGACAGGAATACATACAAATTTCATGTTATTGTCTATAAACTATCAATCAATTTTGTTCATAACCTATATCATTTTCCATTTGTGTAAAGTTCATTTCAGAACATTCATAAGCCATTTTCCAAAACATTCATGTGTGCCCAAGATTATTTCTTTAATCCACATTATAACATTCAAATCAAATAAAAAACTTCCCATACATCATCATTTTTACCTATAAAAAATATTAGTGCCATATGTAGGTTTTCTTTTCGTAAACCAAACTTCTAATAGACCCTGTTTAAAGGTTTATCTTAATCAATTACATAAACCTGGGGAATAATGACATGGAAAAATTAAACGTGATTTGAAAAAAAGTGAATAATTCCTTAAAAATGATAAATAATGTGGGAAAATGCCCAATTTATGTAATAGATAGTATTTTCATTTATATATTAACCTTTAATCCTTTGCCACATATGCATTTGTATGTTTATACTTGATAATTCAATTTTTTTTTGAATGGCCAACTGATAACTTTTAAACCAATGTCTACTTCTTAAAAAGGAAGATATTGCTCTTAATATTATGACTGTTTGGGAATTACTGCAAAGGTTGGTATGCAAATTAAAATCAAACTGATAACTTTTAAACCAATGTCTACTTCTTAAAAAGGAAGATATTGCTCTTAATATTATGATTGTTTGGGAATTACTGCAAAGGTTGGTATGCAAATTAAAATCAAACTCAATATTATAGACGAAAAGAGAATCAAATGAATTCAACCTCAAATGGAGAACACTGTATGAATAGAGTTGAAGGGACTCAAGAACGAAATGACTCATAATATGTCAAGCTACCTAGGAATTTTTAGTGGAACAAAGCTATTTAATGAATGAACTCAAATATTCATACAAAAATTTAAACCTCTCGTAGACACTAACATGGTTCAAACTCGGGCAATAGATAATATTCAGGTATATAAAAAATAATAATGGGTTAGTGTTGTAACCACCTGGGAAATTAAAGGGCATGAAACCTTATTATTTTGGCCAAGAACAGTGGCAAGGCCAAGGCACAGGATATGCATGACTCTGTAACAAATAAAAATTGGGTCATAACTCTGCCATAATTATGAGCTTAAATCTGAGAAAAATTTCAAAAGAGAATGGACATAGCCATAACATATATGGTTCCTTTCGAACTGCATACAAAAATTCTTTTATATGACCAAGGTTCAAACCCATATAACCAAGCAACAAACTAATTCTATATCCACACTCATATTGGGAACAAACAATTACAAACCCAGGTTTGAACTTGAATAACAAACTCAATGAAAAATAAAAAGGGTTCTACTAAAATCATTGCTGGTTGTATAAACTTTGCGACAATGAACAACCCATATCCATATTCAAAACCCAATTCAAAACTTAATCAATCATCCATTATGAAGACGTGGGTTCAACTCATAATCCAGACCATACTCGACATATATCCATTATAACCAACATGGTTTGAACCCATAATATTTTGAATACCAGTCACATCAACAATGGACAAATTGTATTCAAATTAAAACCCAGGTCAAAAATCATAATATTTACCATAATAAAATGGCTTCAACTCTTAGCACCATTGCTAAAAAATCTTTAGGAAAATGGAAAGTGAAAATATGAATTGAGAGAAGAATGCATTCAGTAGAGGGTACTAACAAAACCATTTTATTTTTATTCGCAAATATAAGTCCTCGAACAATATTCACAATACTTCCATTTCATGAAAGAAAAATAGGGAAAAAGAGACACACACACTCAATACTAGTCGAAACCAACTCCATTGCTAACTCATTAACTCACAAAACACACACAAAATATGCTTCACAAATTGGTGAGTAGATAACTTTCCAAAGAGCACTTTCATACCAGTAGTTTGAGGCCAAGACAATTGCTGCAACCACCAAGAGAAGGTTTTCCCAAAGTAGAGCTCAAACTATTTTTCCACAGACCAAACTCAATGAAATGACCAAAACCCCAAGAAGAATGAGGTAGTAAAACACAATACTGTGTAGTAAAACATGATACTGTGGGAATTAATTCCCACGTCCCTTCCATTCAATGCATGGCCATCCCATCACATCGAAATTAAAAACCTCACACAATATATACATGCCAACTCAACGCAATGTATATATATATATAAAAACATATTAACCTTGATACTTAAGCTATGCACTTATGTCAACCTCAAACTTAACCATTTGCGAATTAAAATTTACCTTCAACATGTCCCTTCAATGTCATACCTTATGAAAACCACATCAGTGTGTTTCTCCATATGAATAGGCCATGGTTTATTCCTTTGTATATATTATAACCATATATAACATGCCAATCAAATTATATGCCTCGACAACTATATAGTATATAGTTTGTAAAACTTTAGTTTGATGTGTCTTTGTTGCTATATGAATATTGTCACATTCACATATATGTATATCAATCACAAAATCAAACCATATACCAGATAAACTTTTAAAATTTTATAATTCTCATGTCTATAAACCCAATATGTTTTGAATATCATAGTGTAGGAAATGACTTTGATTTGCATTATTCATGTAACCATAGGAGAAGAACAAACCATTTGCAAATTCATTTGATGTGTGCCATATTAATGCTGCCATGATGCTGAGAAATGAAACAAAGTTACCATAACTTGATATTTCTGCAAACTACCATATATCATATTCAAATGCAAACAAGCATTTTGGATCATCAAAACATGTGTGTTGATAAACACCATAAGATCTTTGGATCAATATGCCATTACTTTGAAGCATTATAAATGAAATCTTATCACAACTGATATGATGATATGAAAACATGATGAGGGAAACATTACACTTGAAAACAATCACTTAGTGTGTTTTGTCCTAGGCTTTGCAATAATTTGTAAGCTTTAATAGTAGGTGACAGATTTATGAGTCAACATATGGTAGTGGTTTGGTGAAAATTGGAAATAATTTCAACTCCATATCATGATGAATTTAAAAATGGAAGAAAATCAAGAAAAATTTAGTTATGGACTCAAAGGTGATGTGAGTCCCAACTATCTTGTTAATATACCATTTGGAAACCACACTAGTGAGGGTGCGTTGAAATATCCTAACTCTGATAGAATATTATATGATGCTATTGGAGGAGCCCCACATGAAAAACACCATAACATAGTTAGATTAGATCCTCTTCAGGTCAATCCTCAAATTAGGAATATCATAGGGTAGCTTAGTTGACATGGGTAGCCAAGCTAGATTGTGTATGCTAGGATCATTAATGAGATTATTCAATCTAGGAGATTCAAACTATCCATGACCCATATATGGTATGTTAGGTGGGTTGGGTGCAATCATCATGGATGGTTGGATAGTGGAAATTCTAAACCGAGTAGAGCTCAAAGAAGGGAAGCTAGTAGAGGATGAGCCTAACAAATATGAGTTAAATGTGGAAAAACTCGTATTAGGATCTGAAGGAGATTAGAAATTCCTTGTTGGGGAGATGGAAATAATAGATATTCCTCCCAATAGAGGAGGAAGGCCATGGAGCCCATGTGAATTCCTAGGTGACTAGGGTTCCACTATAGTTCCAGGTCCAATATCTCTAAGATACAAGGTGATTGGTAAGAGGAATGTTGCTATATGTAAAATTCAAAACTCAGAGAAAATGTGCCTAAATTTAAATCAATGTGTAGGTGGTGCAACAATGTTTTATATGTGTGTTTCAATAAGTCACAAATGCAATGCTATGATGTAGGGGTTTTCACATAATGTTTGTAAAATAAAAGCATTGTGCTATGACTTCTAACTCTCTTCTCTCAAATTAAAACCAATAAATTGGCCTTCCAGTCACTCTTAATCAATGGTGATGGAATCTATTGAAGATGACAACTTAAGGTATGACAAAAATAATTATAGTGAATTTCTCTTGGGACATATCTATAACGTACCCAACCACCAAAGTTGGGTCATCATGCAAAATTTTCTCTTAACAACTCTGATACCCTTTTAGTAACATACATGGCCTCTGTATGGAAATGATACATGAAAAATACTCATAACACAAAATTTCTGCTAATTAAAGAAATTCTTTTACTGTTAGCCGATTTTCTTGTAGCTTACAACTACAAATTAAAACAAATTTAGCTACGGTCCTTAACCACAAAATAGAAGCATCTACAAAATGATAATAATCAACATCAGATACAACTAAACCATTCATTACAACAACATATAAGTCATTCTCATTCACACAGAGTTCATGCACAACAATAACACATGTAAATAACTCAGTACAAGATAAAACACTTATCTTTAAACAAGAATCGTGCAACCAACTGCTTGGGACGAATGTTCCATCCAACCATAGATTGACTGTTCCAAATATAGACAACCATTCACCCTTGAGTTGAGGCTAGAAATTCACAAAAGAAGGTGGTCTCTCACAGTCCACTCATAACTCATAAACTCTCAACTCCACTGATATTTTCCTACAACTATCCTAATTTTTCCACCAACTCTCTTTCTCTTGACCTGTCCAACCCAAATAATGCACCATTCTTTTATCAAGGTTAACCTAAGGGATGTATCATTCGTTTATCAAGGATAACCTAACGAATGAGCCATTCATTTATCAAGGTCTCTTGGCACAGAAAACTAGGAATCTCTCAGTTGGGAACTCAAGGGAAATTGTTGGTAGGAAAACTATCAGCAAACCAACAACAAACACTTGTTGTTTCAGTGAAACTCGTGCATGAGTTCAATATTCTGGCCTGACAACCAGGACATTCAGTTCTCCAACTCCAATTATCTCTAGTTGAGCTCCAATAACTCTCTAGAATATACCCTCCATGGCCGCATCGACTTCCAATTCTATTTTCTTGCTCTGTTCGTATCTCCTTCTCATGCACCAACCTGACTAATTGAAAAAATCCCCCCCACTTCCCTTCTTGGATTTCCTCCCTTTTGTTTGACTTTCTTGAATTACATTCTTCCCCAAGATGATTTTACTTAACCCCCATGTTCCCAATAACTTTGGGACGTGACCACTAACACGCACCCTCTTACATGTATTCAATGATTGGCTTTTGGAAACACTTAATCAAAAAAGGGAAGGTTCATATACAAATAGCAATTTAGGAAAATGGTTTAAATCATTATACATGGGTCATTCCCCCTTGGAACCCCCTTGGAACCCTCTTGGTCCTTATCCTATACACTCCCCTCTCTTGTGGACTAATTCATCCCCCGTCTCTTGTTCATGTCCCCTTAGCAGTTGGCTTCACATTTTATTAATAAAACAAAGAAATACAATTCACATATTACATCGCTTGGTTGTAGCCACATATTCTATCTACTTAATCATTAATTAAAATAAGGATTATAGTGGGGATGTTACATTCCCCATCCTCACAATTGTGTGCCATCCTCGATGCACTCTATGTCGATATACATATATGCAAATTTAAATCACAATACTTAGAAAATAAATCCTGCAATTTTTAGAATTCTAGCAGCAACTCCAACCAAAATCTCATGTTCCTCTCAACTCATCGACCCAAGGAATGCACCATTAATTTATTAGGGATAACCCAAGGGATGTACCATCTATTTATCAAGCCTAAACCAAGGAATGAGGCATTATTTTATCAAGGTCCCCAACGCAGTTATCCAGGACTCTGAGATGTGGTTCCAGAACTCTAGTTGCTCAAAACAAAATCTTGCATTCTGTCTTCTTCAAAACTGTAAAAAATTTACGGTTATTCTACCCACATGTTTTCTTCATTCTCTGATGTAGCATCTTCAGGTTCGTATCCAGTCCATTGAAACTTTACCAGCCCTATGGATTTGTTCCTTAGCAATTTGACCTTTCGGTCCAGGATGTGTACTAGTTCCACCCGAAAATTCCCTCCGTGCTCCACCTGGATCGCATTCCAATCAATTATGTGGTTAGGATTAGGCACATATTTTTGTAAAAATGACACATGAAATAAATTATGCACTCTCATGGATTGTAATTATCCTGTTAGTCCTTTCTTTATTCCCATATGACTTTGGATGATATGTTTTACTAAGATTTAAATTTGTCCCAAATCCCTTGAACAAACCTTTCCAAAAATTGGAAGTGAAATTTGGATCTCTGTCTGAAACTATTGCCTTAGGCACTCCATGTAGCCTAGAAATTTCTCTCATATAAATTTATGTGATATTTGTTGCCTTGTGTGTAGTCTTTACTGGAATAAAATGTGTTGCTTTAGTCAATTTGTCCACCACCACCATGATGGAATCATGCTGATTTATTGTTCTAGGAAGCGTAGTAATAAAATAAACCGTAAAAAATTCCCACTTCCACTCTAGAATGGGAAGTGGTTGTAGAAAACTTGCTGGGTGTCTATGTTATTTCTTTACCTTTTGGCATTCCAGACATCTGGCTATGTAATTAGCCACTTCTTTCTTCATTCTTGGCCAAAAATATTGGCTTCTTACTCTGCAATTATTTTCTGATATCTTGGGTGCCCTGCATATGACACATTATGAATCTCTTCCATCACTGCATTTTTCATCTCATTGGAATTTGGCACATACACCTTACCTTTGTACATGAGAATTCCATCTTTTAGGTCATAATAATTAAATTTCTGCTGAAAATTACCTTGCTGTAATGTCTCTTTTATTTTTAAATATTTTTTATTTGAATTTGTTGTTGCAATAACTTTGTCTTTCATATCTTTCATGTACATGCTAATGACTACAATATTCACTTCACGAGCTCTCCTGCTAAGTGCATCGACCACTTGATTTTCCTTGCCCTTTATGTGCTTAATTTTGAAGTCATATTCACTCAGAAATTGTAGCCATATAGTTTGTCTAGCATTTAGTGTTGGTTGTCCAAACAAATGCTTTAGGCCACAATGGTATGTCCTTTGCTCGAATTTCTTACCCATAAGGTAATGTATCCACATTTTCAATGCAGGTACAATCACTGCTAACTCCAAGTCATGTGTAGCATAATTCCTCTCATGCTCTTTTAATTTTATGGACTCATAACATACCACATGATCCTTGTGACTAAGGACTCCACCAAGTCCTTCCTTGCATGCATCGATGCACTCAAAAAAATCTTCGTTTGGATCTACAATCATCAATATTGGTGCACTTATCAATATTCCCTTCAACTGTTGAAAATTATCTTCACACTTGGAAGTCCATTCAAATTTTACTCCCTTCTTTTGCAAATAAGTGATTGGACTTGCAATATTTGAAAATCATTTTATGAATCTTTGGTAATAACCGACAAGACCCATGAATGATCTGACCCCTGTCACATTATTTGGAATTGGCCATCCTCTAATGGCCTCAATCTTCTTAGGATCAAATTCTATCCCTGCTACTGATATTATATGCCCCAAGTAGTGAATCTTATTTTGGTAAAAGATGCACTTACTTAACTTAGCATATAATATGTGCTCTCTTAAACCTTGCAACACAATTCTTAAATTTTTCTCATGTTCCTCTTATGATTTAGAATAGATTAGTATATAATCTAGGAACACAATCACAAACTTTTCCATATATTCCTTGAACACTCCATTCATCAGACACATAAAAAATGTTGGGGCATTTGATAGCCCAAATGGCACTACCATGAATTCATAATGCCCATATCTTGTTCTGAATGTTGTCTTGCTGATGTTCTCTTCCTTTATCCTTACTTGATGATATCCTGATCTCAAGTCAATCTTTGAAAATATTCTCGCACCTTTCAGGTGATCAAATAAATCATCAATTCTAGGTAAAGGATACATATTATTTATGTTAACCTTATTAAGTTTCCTGAAATCAATACATATCCTTAAGGTTCCATCCTTATTCTTCACAAAAATAACTGGGGCTCCCCAAGGTGACACACTTGGGCGTATAAATCCCCTTTTTTAACAACTCTTCAAGTTGCGTCTATAACTCCTTCAATTATGGTGTACCCATTCTATATGGTGTCTTGGACACTGGGGAAACTCCTAGCACTAAATTAATAGAGAAATCAATGTCTCTCTTGGGTGGCAATCCGAGAATTTCTCAAAAAACGTCATCAAAGTCCCTCAAGATCGGATGGTATTCAATGCTTGCCACTTTATCCTTGGTTTCCTCCTTCATATGGGCTACAAACATTTGACATCCCTTCCTGAAGATCTTCTTCAAATGCATAGCTGAAATCTCTCTAACAACTACAACTCTTGGAATGCCTTTAATATTTCCTTTCTTCCCTTCCTCATCAAGACATGTAATTGTCTTGTTGTAATAGTCTAGGAAAGCATGATGTTTTTCCAACCAAACCATGCCAATTAGACAGTAATATGAACCCAATGGTATGATGTTTACATCTACCTTCGTGTTGAGTCCATTCATGTCTATTTGAAAATATTTAACCAATTAATTGATCTTTCTCTTAGCCCCCGTGGCTAACTGAAATAATCAATATTTCTTATGCTTACTTCTTTGCAAGTGAAATATTTAAAAAATGTTAGCATTTATATGACTATGGATAGATCCAAAATCAATTAAAATTTCTATGAGATGTTTATCAATCTTGCCTTCCACTTCGATCATGGGGGATTTATATTCTTCCTACTTGTTGTCTAAGGCTGCACAAATCCTTGGCAGAATTCTTCCCATGTATTCCACTATTTCAGCCTCTTGAATGTTGTGGGAAATCCTCATTCTTTCTCCTTTATGAGGGAATCCCCTATACAAATGATTCCCTTCACATCCCCAACATTGAACAAGCTACTTCCTTAGCCTTTTCCCAAATGAATATGCATTCTTTTGATCATTTTGGGATGCCTGGCCTTGCTAATTTGCTTGGGAGTTATTTCTGAAAAAGGGTGGCTTAAAACCTTTCTACCTTTGATTTTTTTTCCCTTTCATCCTGTCATTCCAAGACTTTTGGAACACTGGCCTTCCTTTGATTTGCATAAAGGTGCCTTGCTTTCTTTATGGTGTCTTCCAAGGTCTTGGGGTTATCATATTGAATCTTATCACTACAGAAGAAGAGTAAACCACTTAGAAACCTTTGGATTTTAACTTTCTCATCCTTGATGAAGTCAACATACTTCAACAATTCAAAGAACCGCTTCTCATATTCCTCCATTGTCATGGTTCCCAACTTGAGTTCAAAGAACCCTTTCATATTTCTCTCATAGTAATGCTTGGACAAATATTTCTCTTGGAAATATCCTTTGAACTGCCTCCATGAGATTCTCTTCTCATCGAGGTTCTTGGTTTGATTAAGTTGATCCCATAACATGGATCCGTTTCCTTACAAGTGGTAGGTGGAAATCCTAGCTTCTACTCGGTATGGGTAGTCATGCAACTGGAAATATTTCTTCATTTTCAATATCTAGGCCTCTTCCTCTTCTCCTTTCCTGTGCTCACCATTGAAAGTATGTGGCTTGCTTTTCCTAAGTTCACCTTGAAATATGTTTACCTTAGGCCTTCTTCTTTTCCTCAGAACATGAGACACACTTGGGCTGCTCCATGGCCCTGAGCTTGCATGAGTTCTCCTAGTGGACTGCCTTGGAGAATGATTGGTTCCTTCTCATGCTTCTTGAATTCCTATCATTTCCATGATCATCCCTTTTTATATGGGATCTTGATGATGATACTTTCCTATCACTAGCTTCTTGATTGGTGCCAGAATCCTTGTTAAATTTCTTATGCAACATATTTAAGCTCTGAAGTATCTCTTCTTGAGCCTTTATAATCCTTTCATTATAAGCCCTGTAACTCTACACTTCCCTATGCAGACTTATCATAGTGACA
>SNQJ01S0016472.1:0-51171 GCA_010110895.2 Picea sitchensis
CCAGAATGGAAGCAATCCATTTTCTTTTAGCTTATGCATACTCCAAAAATTTTAAAGTATATCAGATGGACATAAAATCAACTTTTCTGAATGGGGAACTTGAAGAGGAAGTCTACATTGAACAACCAGAAGGATTTAAATTGTCAGAGAACACAAACTATGTGTGTAAATTAAAGAAGGCCTTGTATGGTATAAAACAGGGTCCTAGAGCATGGTACTCCAAACTGGATAAGTATATGCAGCAGGCAGGTTTCAGAAAAGGAAGTGTAGACACCAACCTCTACATCAAGGTAAGTCAAGGAAATAGAGATATTGGAAGGAGGGTCTTCACGAGAGGTGATGGGATGCTTTCTGATTTCAATAGGTGTTTGAGGGACATCATTGAGTTGGTTTGGGATCAAGTCACAACTAATAGACTAAAGGAATTGGATAACAAGTGGACTTGAGCCATTGATTTCTCAATTGCTCAGGTTAAGGAAGGGTATATAAATGAGTCTGCTGTTGAGTAAATTGATTCTTTTAGCAAGGTTGAAAGAAAGTTCATGGAAGGTCCTAGGAAAAGGATACTAGAATAAATCCCACTCTAGATAAAAATGTTATTTGTGAAGAAGGGGTTGTTGCACATGGATCCCAACAGGATGGCTAGGTAGACTCCCTTAGTATTTGGGGGGGATGAAAATACGAAGAAAATGTTAGAGAGAAGATGGATCCACTGAGAAGGATCCAGAAGTGGTTAAAATGAGTTGGGGAGTAGGATGGAGCCATAAGAGAAAAGGAGAGAGAGATATGAAAAATACGTAAGAATATTTGAGTCGAGGAGGAGAGTGGAACAAAGAAGTAGAAGGAATATAGAAAGTGGTGTGAGATGAGGGGTCAAGCCCATAATGAAGGGGATGGAGACCACATTAGGTGAAATTTCGGTGGACTGTGTTTTGCTAGAGAGGATTACATATGAGGATAGGTCAACAAAGAGGTGTTGTGTCGAGAGTAGAGTATCCAATGGGGATACCAATAGTAGTGGTAGTAGGGGACCAGAGGATGAATTCCAAACCCCTTATTTGTTGTAGAGTGCCATAACTTCAGAGGAAGATGAGGTTTAGAGTATATTCATATATGTAGGAGAGGAAATTGAAGGACCCCCCCCCCAAAGGAGGGGAAGAAGATCTAACGATAGTGGATAGTCTTGCGGGGTTGTAGGTAGGACACTCTCTGGGTTCCCTCACAAGAAATATTAGAATAACATGGAGTCACCCTGCCTTTGAACCACCCCCTTTGCACATTTTTAGCCAAGAAGAAATAATAGCATATAGTGAGGTGATTGGAGTAGAAGCAAGAGTAGGAAAAGAAAGAAGAGAAGCAATGAGTAAAGAATAAGACGAATTTAGTGCTACTTCACTAGGAAGAGTATTAGTACCAAGATCCTCGACACCCAATAATCAGTTCAGAGGACATAGTTTGATATTGAAGATGATGAATCAAGATTGTACCTTAACGTTACCCATGTTCCATGGGACGGGAAGAGATGATGCAAAGAAACATTGGTTCGCATGTGAGGTGATATGGTCTATGAAGAGCATCATAGACGAGGCATCAAAGATTGCACAGTTGGAGACCACGTTCAAGGGCAGAGCCCTGACATGGTATATGAAGTACAAGGCCAGTACACTAGAGAGATAGATACAAGGCCACTACACTAGAGAGACAGATGATGTCTCTTATAGATATTATGAGATATTTTCTTAAGGATTTCCAAAATCCTATGTCGGAATCTCAATGAATTACAGAGATTAAGAAAAAATCGGGAAAAACCATGTGAGATTATGACAAAAAGTTTAATATTTTTCTAGATAGGATAATGTTTCAGATCCAAGACATGCAACATAGAGAATGATTCATTGTAGGGTTTCTTCCCCATATTCGAGTCTCTCTTACCCAACAGAATGTGACTACTCAAGCTAAATCGGTGGAGATTGT
This sequence comes from Picea sitchensis, assembly GCA_010110895.2. Lineage (NCBI taxonomy): Eukaryota > Viridiplantae > Streptophyta > Pinopsida > Pinales > Pinaceae > Picea > Picea sitchensis. Next base: position 1,975 of record SNQJ01S0016472.1, read on the forward strand.
GATGCACCTGGAGGCAACACTAGGAGGAGGAGAGAAATCAGAAAATTTGGCATAGGTCAAGTCTTATTTGGCCAACCTATTGATGCAATTGTAAGATATGGAAAAGGAAAAATTCATGCGTGAACACGTATGGTGTAAAACATGAAATTCAAAGGGGCGTTGTAGAGATGAATGTCCTACACTTAGAAACTATATGGAAATGTGTGTGCCAAATCCATTTTCGATTGGAACTCAGACGGAGTGGTGTGAAATTTGTAGAAAGTGGGGCCATATACCACCCCACTTCCAAACATTTTAGAAATATCAAAAGATGCATCATACTCCATTTTTTGAATTCTTCAAGTCTAGGGGACACAATTTGAACAACTATCGGTCACTGTATCTTATGAAAGGAAATACCCATGATGTATGTTTGGTTCAAGAGGAATAGAAGGGTGGTGAACATGGTGGTGTTGAGAGAGGTAGATATCAAGGAGTTCCTAGAGGCGGATATGGACATGGTCGTGGATGAGGATATGAAGGAGGGGGAGGTAAACCCCCCACTTGTTTTAACTATGATGATATAGACCATGTGTCAATATTTTGTACCAAACCACGTGCTCTTTGTGGGTACTATTATATCCTCTATCACGTTACAGAGGATTGTATCGTCTTACTGAAGAAGTGGGAAGAGAAGTAGGAACATTGAAACATGCTGACTATAGAGCCTCACGACAATCATAAAAATGATGATTAAGTTGATGCATGGGTGATAATATGAGGTAGGTAAAAGATAGGGATGGAATTTTAACATGGTGAAATTTCAAGTCAAAGGCTAGATAAGAAAATTGGTGCAATGCCCTCCTAAGTTTGATGTTGTTCAGCAAAAGAAATTTCTACATGATGCATAGAGGACCATAGAGGAAGAAAGAGAATGAGAAGAGTTGTATTGCATGACATAAAAGTCACTTGAAGAGGCCCATGTCTGTGAGGAATTACAGTGAGTGACATACAGGTCATTGGAAGAGGAACACGCCCACAGAGAATTGTAGCACGCCACATAGAGGTGTTTGGAGGAAGCTCGTATGTGTGAGGAAATACAACACGCAATGCAGAGTTCATTGGAAGAAGCATGTATACAAGAGGAGTTTTGACACATTGAATATAGGGAAATAGAGGAACATGTACATGAATATTTGAAGCACACAAAGAGATAAGAAGAACTATATGACTTGGCTCGACAAACAGAAATTGAGGACCAAGTAGCTTCTTGTGTTGTTGTTTAAGATTGTTAAGATATCTTGATGCTACACTAAATTTCATGCAGATGTTAGCAACCTGCATGGGGAAAGTAGGGATAGATAGATATATATCATCCCCCCTATGAGAAAGGGATGTGTGGTAGGTCAGTAAGGAGAAGCACACTGGAAGAGAGTTCAAGATAACAAGTGAACTTAAAAGCTATGAGATGGATGGGGTCATGTTGGATCTAGGTTCTGACATGAACATCTTGCCAAATAAGTCATGGGAATTTATGGGTAAACCAAACTTGGTTTTGTCGCCCATCCAAATTCAATTGGTAAATTAGTACATAAGATACCCTATAGATTGATTGAAGAAATTCAAAGTGAACATAGAAGGGGTAAAGATGAAGGTTGATTTTGAAGTGATAGAGATCATAGATGATTTTGATCCATACCATGCCCTACTTGTCATTTATTGGGCCTTCAACAACAATGTTGTGTTGAATCTAAAGAAGTGACAAATGTCATTTGAGATCGACACATTATGCATGATCACGACTTTGGATCCTAATGAAGGGGAAATATACAATGATCCCATAAATGAGTATGTGTGAAGCTCTGTCATTTAAAATATCTACAAGATCATGATGCACAGGGAAGATTATATCAATCCTATAACATATGGGGAAATGATTTGGAGGAGCATGAATTCATATGGTATTGATTCACAAGATTCCATGGAAAGGTGGAAAAGTAATATTTACAAAAGTGCACAAAGAATAATTTGGGTCCTACCAATTTTAAGGGTCGAATTTGATGGATGTGTTTATTTCCTAGATGCAACACATTCTCAAAAACCACTAGGCTTGGCCCTCAATACATCGTTAATAAGAATACCCACCCAATGATGGGATGCACATTGAGAACATATTCGACAATGGGTATATGTGGAGAATCCACTAAGAGAGAGATTATGGACAAGGGTGGATATTCGTCAGGAGATGTGTTCTTGTAAACAAGGTTGGGTAGCCAAGCAATGGTGTAGGGCATGAAGTCAATATCTGGAGGCCTAGCATGCATTTCCAAAAAATCACTCTATCACCCCAATCCCTTGATTTTCTACTGGGAAGATAAGGGAGCCTCATGCACGAAGGATAGAGAAGGCTACTCTTGCGAAAATGAGTTGCACAAGAGTAAAGAGGTAGTGGTTAATCAGTGGATGCCACCAGATCCTGATGATTCAAGTCCAGATATTCCATGAAAACAAATGAGAAGTTAGGCATGTTTGAAGAAGAGTTGTGACCCGACAGGGGTCACTTCAACCAATTAACCAATGGTGTGCAGGAATCATGTGCAACTCCCCCAAATAATAAGACTCGTGCATGTGCAGAGATGTCAACTTCACACTTAAAGTATGATAACCCAAATTTTTCCATGCAATCAAAAGTGACATGTTCATTGTACGATACCTAGGGAATAGCCTATTGTGATGGTACCTAGTAGTGAATGCTAATATATCTCCCATAGATTACACATGTTTGACAATAAAAATGGGTGGACATGCACCATGAATGAAAAATTGTATGTAGATGGCTAACATGGCTCAAAAATATTGAATGTCGACAAGGTCACAACATGAAACACTCTTTCATTTACTTTTGGAGGGATTGAAAGGACGGTAAAAAGTACAAATGTTTCGGCGGGGTTCGAAGAGAACCATGTGGAAGTTTGAGTTATTAATGACTTAGTTCATAACTCCACAATTGTATCGTCATACTCTCCTGAAGGATTTTCTCTCCTCGAGTTAATACTTTCCCAACTAAGTGCATGCATTCTTATTTCTAGTCTATGAGAAGGTATCCAAAACTTCAAAAAGGTCGAAGAGTATTTCAGAAGTAAGAAGGAGTATAGTATGCACATATTAACACTAGTAAACAACATACTCGGTATGAATTATTTGAATGGCTTCATCAAGTATGTCATAGGCCCATAAAAAATCCAAGACAATCCAAGATCAAAAAATACCAGAGTCATTGTTACCCTGAAATGTGAGCTTTACAAGATCCCTCGGGGGGAAAGTGCAAGATGTTCACTTCGTCAACTATGACATTAGAGACTCTATACAATTTCTAGCCCCGGGTTTCACAATTATGCGAAGGTGGTTCAAAGTCCGAATGATCAACAATTGGTGCTCACACAAGATTGGGACAAACCACTTCATTGAGTCGGAAAACCAAAAAATTATTTTTGAAAATGCTTCTCAAATGCACATCTCACGCAGTAGTATCGATAGGTATGCTAGCTACCTTTTTTTGAATGCAATTTTCATAATATATATATATATATATATATATATCGATGATGGATAGGGGGCTTCAATGGAATTGCTTCTTTCTACATCATGAAAGAGGAAATTTAGTAGAGGGTAGTCGAGTGGCCAACACATTTAAAACCAATCCCAGATGAAGAGATGGGAATTCTAGAAACATGCACTAAGAGCAAACAATATCAAAAGCATATTGATGTTGAGCAACTAAAGGAACAGTGGATGGTCCCCATTGGAGGGGAATCCAAGGATGACACATCATCCAAACGACTTCAAGACTCAAGTTGTACTTCTGAAAATGCTCTTAACAAGGGTGTTGTTCCTGAGTTAATACTTTAAGGCTATAAAGTATGTTGTCAAGGAATCTGAAAAGACAAAGGGAGCTAACAATAGGAAAAGATGTGATAAAAAGAAGAGGGATATAATTTGTTTCTCAACTGTCTATGTCGAAATTCCCAGTTTTCCTGGATACAGATATCTCTCTCAATTGTTGCCCATGAACATTCTAACTCAACCCGATTATTTGTTGTTTGTAAGATAGTGTTAAATAAATTTAAAGCGATGTTGGTTTTATCCGAAAGGTTAGGCTCGAGATTAGGGTGCCTTGCAACTGGTACTGTCATGAAGGGTAAAAGTAAAGAAGATAAAGTTCTTTTGTTTTCTTTTTAGGCTTGTTATCTCTATTCCACAATGTAACGAGAATGATGTCAACACCCAAATAGATAGGATGACTAAATTGTAGGCCTTTTCTTGTATCTGAGTAAAATTTTAAAGAAAAGTAACATGCATGATATGAAGAAAAACATAAATCTATTAGCAAAGTGAGGCATCAATTTCAGAGGAATCTAACATAGTAACTGAAGACTACAAAATGAGAAAAATATTAATGAAGCATATGATGTTGAAATCTAAACATATACAGGTCTTGTATCTGTTGATAACGGATACATAGGAAAAACTGTAAATGATTTAAATAACAAGAATAATAATTTCCACAGTAGAGGTTGTACTAAATTGTAGCCAAGCATTCATCAATTAAGCATATGAAAGAAAGATGACATGACAGGGAAACACATAACTCATAAGTGACAAGATCTGGAATCTTCAATCTACATTTCTATAAATTTAGAGTCTCTTCAAAATTACTTCGTCAAAAAATGCTTTCTTTAGAGAGATCCAAAATCCCTCTTTTAGTCTTCGCTCCTTGCATTTATACAAGGTCATCAATACTTGATAGTTATCAAAACTTCTACTTTTCTGTAGACAAATAGTTACAAAATTGCAACCTTAACCATTGCATGATTAAATTTTGTTTATCTATCATTTCAATAGTATGATTTTTCAAACAACACTTCACTGTTTAGCTGAAGTCTCTCCCTTTTTTGAAGCTATACATTCAACACACTTCTCCAAAAAATGGACAAAAATCCTGGGTGGTGTTGGGAGATCTTTAGTTTCAAATAGATAAAACTTTCTTTTTATATTTGGAAACTGGTCTTCAAAACCTTTATCGGCAAAGCTAATCATTTGCAACTTTAAATTAGGTTGTATCGACCATCTGTCTATCTGGTTGGTATTGATTTCGCTCAACTATGAAATTTCTGCCTGAACCTCCTGTAAGCTCTCTTTGTAGTTCAATTGTTGTTTCACAATGTTTATCTTCCCTAGTAATCCAGAAAAGTCATTTCTTTCAAATCCTAATGCTTGCTTATCCAAAGAATCAAACATTCCCTCATAGTCAACTTTGATTGTCTTCTTGTTTTCGACTATTTTTGTTTCCCATGCCTTGAGCATAATGTATCCTCTTATCTATTCTGCAACAGAAAGTTTTAAATCCTTCGGCATCTCCCTGAAACACACGAATTCTTTTTGAAAGGTATTCCTTTCTGCTTTAGCCTCTTTTTTTAGTAAAATAATGTTATCAAGGGATTTGCTTACCTCTTGAAAATAATGTTGGATGATCTCTATTTTGGATATCAAGTGTTGTTGTTCATCTTCTATCTTTGTGTGGGCTTCTAATGAGAGGGTTTGAAAAGCCTTTAAGTCCATGATCGGGCCTTTTGTCAAACTCAATTTAGCCTGTAACTGTTTAACAAGCTCCCTTTGCTGAGTAACCTATACCTGACTTGCTTGTATCCTATGGTTCATTTCATCCAGGCTAGTTTTGAGTGACTGGATTTCTTGCCTTTCAATAGCTCTGGCCTGCTCCAGACTGTTATTAACCTCTTCTCTAATGCTTTTCTCAACTTTCTTCAACTGATCCTGCAATAGAGATATCATATGGTTACTCTTCTTTATTCTTGTTCTCATGTTCTCCACTGTAAAAATGTTTGTTGTTGCCATGGCTCCCATGGAGCCTGCTACCTCTGTAGAGAAATCCTCCTCTTCCAATTTCTATCCATCTATCGAGACCCTATGCTTCTTCACCATACCCCCTTCTCTCATATGCATTTATTTCCTTACAATAGCCTTCCTCTTCTTTCTGAAAAAATAATCGGAAGGAGGGATATCATCTCTGGAAATAGGGGTGAGGTCACCAACATATATATCTCCCATCTGTGGGAGTCCAAAGGTGGACTGCAAAGGGGTTAAGGAAGTTATGGGACTTCCTAGCTCTATAGACCTTGTTTCTCCCATTGCCCTAGGCATATTGATATCAATAGTAGGTGATAAAGGAGGAGTGGACTTACTAGGCTCGGGAGATCTCTTGGGCCTCCTCTCTGCTTCCGTCTCTGGATTTTCTGTCTATAAGGCTTCTTCATTTTATGATGAGCCTTTAGTCTCTTGAGGAAACTCTTCAAGGCTGGCTTTATCTTGTGTTCCTTGTCCGAAACCTGGAGGAGTATCTTCTTGTTCTTGAGGAAGGGTAATTGATTCTCCTTGCAACACTTTGGGCAGACCACTCCGTCTGTGCCTCTGGAAGGTCTGAAAACTAGCTTGCAATTCGGTCGACAATGTATGTACTCTTTTTAACACTTCCTCATAGGTCTTGGTCCCTTTGAACAGATCGTCACAAGGGGATTTCTCATGTTCATAGGAATTCATATTATAGTGGGCCATGTGTGTTCCCACTAGATGGTAAGGATCGTGCTTCCTGTGCTCGAGGTTTACCAATTTAACCTCCTCTAGCATTGTCGCTTCAACTTTGGAATGACCTAAGTTGAGCAATGAAAATTTCCCAATCTTAACGGGAAAAAATGGCCAAAATTTATTTTGAGCCATTTTTAGTTCTATCCCAATTCCACTTTCTACTATTTGATGAGCCACCTCCCTACACACCACTCTGTCAGGGAGGAATTTTGGGAGGGTGTGTGGGGGGATTGAACACCCGAAAACTCTAATGTATGAAAAAATCCCCTCTATGAACCAGTCAGCAACTGCCCTGAGGTTTCCTATGACCAACTCTGAAATGCGGGGAGGCGCACAACCGTACAACATCTGGCGTAGTGGTATCACCATGAAATGACAAATCTCATAGAACGAGTCCTTGTCATTTTATTCCCAAAGTTTAGAATGATATTCATGAATTGGCTCCGGGTAAGTCAGATTCCAACTCCAATTCATCAAAGGGAAAGGAGTCGAGAAGCATATAGCATCCATGATGTATGCCGACATATAAAAGGCTATTGTTTTGCCTTTTTATCTTGCATTCTGATAGTCCATGACCTCCTTCACCATGTTATCGGATAAAATCTTATCCCAATTGAAGTTGTAACCTTCAGCTGCATCGTACAAAAGAGGTACCCATTTTGCAGGGAAATGGGTGGGACTTTTCTTACTGAAAAGTATACATAACATCATTGCCACAAAAATCATATACTTATTCAATGAGGTTGTGGCGTAAATACCATGGGTTTCAGCCCTGAATTTTCCCTTGATTCTCCACCAATCCTTGATTAAGTCAGCATAAGTTTGGTTTGACTCAAAACATTCTTTCCTTTGAAAATTACTCACGAAATCTTTATTATAAACATACTTGGGACTCGAAGATAATTTATACATTACTTGTAAATGTTCTGGTCTAAAAGAGCCGACGATGACCCCTCGGTTGTCCAGAATGCTCCTTGTTTGTACGTCAATTTTCTCTAAGGCCCAACTAATCATGTCATTATAAGACGTAAGCCGCGACCGTGTAGCTATTTTGTGGAGCTCAGACTCCGCTATATCTCGAAGCTTGTTGTCGGCATCATGAGAGAAATTTTTTAATTCATATTCTATAGTCTCGAAAATATGCCTCCAGGATTTTATGGAATCAATGGAATGCGGTGTTGTATCAGATATAACGTCTCTGTCTAGACTCGAGATTTATGCAATTTCTTCACTTTTCTTGGGTGCCTTCTTAGGTGCCATGATACCTATGCTAGATCAGAGACCTTTTTACAGAGAAAGTGTGTATAAAACCAGGTAAACGCGACTTGTTGTAGATGTAAAGGATAACTATGAAGTTTGAAATATAAGACTTTATTAACTTTCAATTTCGCGTTATAACGAGTGTACAAATGCATACGACGAAAAATTAATGTCTTTCAATGGAAAGATATGCCTAGAGATACACTTTCGTGTTAAAAAAATCTTCATTTCTCCTTTATTAATGCTGTCATATATCGACGATTTCGAAACTAGAGTTTCAAAAATCACCTCCATCCTCAATTCCCGAAATGTGAAAGGTGGTTTAATTATCACTAATCCTGTTTTAAAAACAAATTAACCTTAATCTTAAACCTTGTTTAGGGAAAACATGATTTCTCATTTCAGAACTTCGGAGATCCTAGCGTCAGGGGATAAGTCATAAGCAATCCCGGGATCACGAAATTGCGATGAGATTAGTGAGGCGCTAAGACACGTATTAGGGATTTAATTAATCCAGGTTAATAATTAATTATCCTTTTAACTTTTTCGAAAAAGTGAGGATGGGGAGTTTGATAGTTGAGAGTTCGAAAGCCTTTCGGTAGAAAGAAAAACCCGAATTGAGAAAGATTAATGGAATGATAATTATGTTTAGGAACTTAATTAATTATGGGTTTAAAGAGCACTTTGTGGAAAGCGACGGAAAAGGAAACCTTTATTTCTTTCCCTTTTAAATTTTTTTAATAAGCTAAACATTTTTGGGATTTCGGCACCGGGAAAATAAGATGGTTGAAGATTATACTTCGAGAAAAACCGAATCTTTAAAACCCAAAAAGGAACAGAAAGCTCTGATTTCCCCCTTTTAGACTAAGGGTGGCTCCATGACTTAGGAAAAGATGAAGCTTTAGTTTTCAAAGATAGGAAAAAATTAAACTTCGTGTCAACATTAGGCTCCATCTAGGGATCTCATCTTCTTGTGGGATGAGAAGAACATGTAGACCAAGTTCCTTCATTGGGTAATGGAGTCAAATATCTGGCTCTATGAGACAAATAATGAGAAATACCGAACAAGATCAGGGTCTCAACGTTAACCTTTAAACTCTTCAAAAACAAAAATTATGACTATCCCGAGCTAGGTTTTCAATAGATTTCTTATCCTGAAGCTGACCTCAAATTTGTGTAAGATAATCAAAACCAAATTAACCATCTTATCAAGCTTCTTGTGATTCTGTTTGCATCAAGGTAAGTATTTACGTTGTGTCTGGTAAGGAGATATTAGAAACCTATGATAAAATCCAGCCGAAAAGAAGAGAAATTACCAGAGTATATTTTAACTCGTGTATATCATCATTTATCAGATATGAGGATATTTCTTCACTGACAGCGAGCCTGTTCAGTACCTCGGTGAAGTTATCTGACTTCCCACATTGAATTTCCTTTCACCACTTCATTTTTTTGCAAGAATTTAAATGCTGAGATGAGGGCAATCAATAAGCATGAATTTCCTTTCTTCATCTCTTTGAACTAGATGGGGGCAATCAATATTAAATTTCCTTTCACCATTTGTCCGTATTAAATATTTTATATATTTTTTGAAGTGGGGGCAATCAATGAGTATGCAATACACTCAGGAAGATATCTTTTTGAAAAATAATCAAAGTCTGTCAACTCATTTAAATTGCTCTAGGTCAATCTTCTTACCTGCCTTCAAAAATCAAGGGCTTCAGAGGACTTCTTAATGGAAACTTTTTGACCTTTAGTCTAGGGAACTTCCTTGAGCTAAACCGATCATTTATTCCTATTAGGATAACTAATAAGGCTAGGATTAACCTAGACATGTTTATGATCAATCCAAAGTCAAAGAACTAAAAACACAACCTACTCTCCGTCTTGAAAGTTTGTTCGAGAGTTTTCATGACCAAGGCGAGACTCTTCTATTCTCAGGAAACTTCATGATCAGATGTCCTGGATCAAGTGGGAAAAGGATTTACTGTGGTCAAGGAGGAGGGTAAAGGGGCTTAGAAAAACTATTGTACATATGGTTGTTCTTAGAGATTTTCTTAATTAGCCTTTACAACCTTCTCTTAAGTCCTCCCTTTTTTATAATACTTTAAGAACTTCTTTGATTGAGTTGTTGTTGTTTTTTTTTACAAAAATAAATCGATGATTTATTCATTCGTACTTCTTATAGATTTTATCCGAGATTTTAAAATGGGATTTCATACCTTTATCAACTCTTATATTGCCAACTCGAAGATTACTCGTTCATTACCTTTTTCATTGTGAGAGACTTGATAGGAATACCTGCGCATGTCACCTTTCAGTACCTCAAGCCCGATGTCTCGTGAGAAACTTTTCCTTCGAATAACATAACATTATAATCCTTAGGAAATGACATGAAATAAACTTTTATTTGTTTTATTTTATATACATTTATTTTATTTTTTATTTTTTTATTTTTGGAATCTATACAAAAAGCATGAAAACAAATCGGTATGTACAATGATAATTTAGAAACACATTATTGCATGAAGTGTTTAAGATACCACCCATTTACAGGGGCATTAAGAATGTCTCCATCCAGGTTTTCTAATAACCAAGAATTTTTTCCTTCCAAGGCCGAAATTCTATATGGACTGGACCAGATTGGATCAAATTTGCCATGTTTTCCAACATCTTCTTTTCTAGCTTCCCATTTTAAGACCAAGTCGCCAGGGAGGAATTCTCTATCTTTTTCTTTCTAATCGAATAAGGCTTTCATTTACTTCGGCCCTATTTTTCTGCACTTCGACCAACTGGTTTATCCTCCTGGTAACATCATTGGGTTCTTCATTCGAATCATGCCAGAGTTTCATTACTGGCAGAGCAAGGTTTATTGGAAAAACGACATCAGTTCCATATACGATCTAGAAAGGGGAAATCCCAATTGATCTTTTAGTACTTATTCTGTTGGCCCATAAATCATATTTTAAATGGGTATGCCACGCTTTTTTGTTTTCATTCAAAACCTTTTTTATCACGGTAATCAAGCTTTTTTTGGATGATTCAGCTAGACCATTACCTTGCGGATAGTAAGTTGTGGAGTGTCCCAGTATGATGTTATATTTTTAGCAAAAATTTATCATGGCCATTGACTTAAATGTTTGTGCGTTGTCAGTGACTATCTTTGGAGGACAACCAAATCTAGATCAGATATTATCTTCTAAAAAAAAAATTACTACTAAATCAATTGCATTCCTTGTGGGGATAGCTTCTACCCACTTAGCGAAGTAATCAGTAGTAGTTAGGATCCATTTGTGTTGTGCACTGGAGTGTGGATGAATTTCTCCAATGAAATCAAATCCCCATTGCTGAAATGGGGCTTCGGTTTTAACTGGAATCAGGAGCAAAGTTGGNATGGAACACAATTTCGAACTTTAGTGTTCACTTTTGTGAACAATTTGGGCCATGAGTATCATATGATGTCCTCCACATACTCTGACATGGAATTCATCTATAACCACTTATGTTTCAGTCTCAACTAAACACCTCAGTAGGAAACCCAAGGGGTCTTTCCAATACAATTTAGCATCTATGATATAGTATTTTACAACATGTAACTTTAGCATCCTAGATTTTGATGGGGTTAACTCACTAGGACATTAAAGCATGAGTAGGTAATGGACGATGTCGTGATACCAGGCTGAAGCCGAAAACTTATCTTGGATTTTAGCTGTATGTGCAGTGATATCAAGCTCGTCTATTTCCAGGAACCCCTCATCCTCTTGTAGCTGATTTATCCCAAGCGCTATTAAATTCGATTCGGAAAGAAATTTGGCTAAACCTTGACCTTTGATAATTTTAGTTGGCTTGAATTCTAGGTCAAACTCCTAGATCTTAGCTAACCACCTTCCTCTTCTTCCATCTATGTCTAGTTTCACCAGGATGTCTTTAATAGAGCTCGAGGGTACATAAGCGATGATCTTTGAATGAAACACGCTAGGTCTGAAAGCCTTGAGAGCTTTCACCATTGCATAGGCCTGTTTCTCCAATATATCATATTTCAACTCAGCATCTTTGAGGATTTTTCTAAAAAAAACAATAGGCTGCTCAAAACTTTCTTCGTCTTTCTGTAACAGCACAACTGCAATAGTATGTTCTGAAGAAAAAGAAAAAATCAAAAACTCTTTCATGTAATCTGGACTTATCGGGACTGCTGCTTCACTTATTACTTTCTTGATGCGTTGAAATGATGCTTTGGCTTCGTTGATCCACCTCACCTCGCTATCCTTTTTTAGCATATATGTTATCAATTTTACAATCTCAGTGAAGTTAGGGATGAATCTCCTCAAGAAATTTATTTTTCCTAAAAAAGACTGAATTTCTTTTACATTTCTAGGAAAATTTATAGTGTCTATTGCTTCAACCCTTTTTGGATCGATTTTGATTCCCTCTTTAGACAATATATGGCCCAAGAGTTTACCTTCTTGCATTGCAAAATGAGATTTCTTGGGGTTGAGTGACAAACCAAATTTATGGCATTTCTCAAAGGTTTGTTTAAGGTGTGCTATATGTTCTGCATCGGATTTGGAGAACATGGTCATGTCATCAAGATAGATAACAACGAATTTATCTCTTTCACCTATGAAAGAGATAGCCATGGCTTGCTAAAAAGTGGCCCCTGCATTCATCAAACCAAAGGGCATTTTATCTTATATAAAGTACCCCAAGGGGTAGTGAAAGCATTTTTTTCTTTATTGTCCTGATGCACTGCCATCTAATTGTAACCTGAAAAACCATCAATCATAGACATTCGGTTAGCTCCAAATACTTTTTCTAAAATGTAATCCATATTAGGCAATGGGTAATTGTCTTTGAGTGATGATCGATTCAGGTTTCTGAAGTTGACAGACAGTCTAATCTCGCCATTTTTCTTTCTTACTAGGACCAAATTGGCTACCCACTTAGAGTATCTCAGTGGAACTATGATTTTAGCATCCATGAATTTTTTGACTTCCTTTTCTATCACTGGTAGCAGGATAATATTCCTAAGTTTCTGTCTAAAAGGTTTGACACCTGGTTTTAGTGGAATTTTATGTTCCATGATAGACGTAACATAAGTTCTGAACTCATCATAAGACCAGGCAAAAACATCTTTGTATTTTTTAAGCAACTCAACATATTTACTTTTGATTTCGGGAGACATGTACCTGGATACTTTCACTAATCTGGGACTCTCTCCAGTACCTATATTGCAATCTTCGACTTCCTTCGGCTGAGGTTGTAAGGTAGTCTTCAAAGGGATGTCATCATGACTAAAAATCCTTTCTAGGGGAATCAGGCCCTTGGGTATCTGATTATTTTTTAAAACCAATTCGGTGATTTGCGATTCTATCCTGGATTTCTTGGGGGTCTTCCCATTCCTACATGATCCAAATAGGATCATTTTGGTTCTCTTGGTCAACATGGGTTTCGGTGAACTCGTCTATCATTTCTAGAAATTTTTGGAGTTGTTTATCGTCCTCAAAGACTTGCCAATGTTGTATGTTATTGGGTATGGAAGGTGTATGTCTCATTTGTATATGATATTTAAGTTTGAAAGTAGTGGGAGGTGCGAAAGTCGAAGTCACTTTGGTTAAAGCATCCGCCTGTTGATTTTCTACTCTCGAGACAAAGTGAGTATTAACAGAGGAGAACAAAATTTTGATTAGGTCCCAAAAAAAAATTTGATATGACCTTAACCTAGGATGTTTGGCCTGATACTAGCGATTAACCTGTTTCACGATCAACTCTGTGTCACTAAAAACTTCCAAATTTTTAATTTTCATTTTCCTAGCAGCCTCTAACCCTAACACTAGAGATTCGTACTCACATACGTTATTGGTGTGGTCTATATTCCATTGAAGCATATAAGAGAAAGGGATAATGAATTGGTTATCAGGCTCCACCAAAATTACTCCAGCCCCAGCTCCAAGATAAGATGAGGCACCGTCAAAAAACATTTTCCAAACACCGGTGTTATACACGTTCTATTCTATTTGTTCTTTTTCTTTTTTATTTCATGTACAACTTTCTTCTATACATGAATCCACATCATCATCTATAGATAATATACAATTACCTAAATCCTGATCAACAATATATATAGGATAATTATTTGGGCTAAGAGGATCACTAACCATAAATAATAACCTGGTTTCCCTGTATAGCCGCGTGAACTGCCCCTCGAAAACTAGAATTGTTGCGTATGTCATATCAAGTTGAAGGCAGCCACCAATTTTGGCACCCCAAGATTGGGACAAGAGCATTCCATATTTTGGGGGTATATCTGCGACAAATACATCCATTAAAACACTTTTTGAAGGTACCTGTGCGAGGTTTACTACTAAGTCCTTTATCATACCTATACACTTGACTTTCCTCGAATCAAAAGAATATAAATCTCCATAAGACCTGGTGATTTCAAGGCCGATTATGTCCATGATTTTTTTGGGCATCACATTGTGAGAGGCCCCAGAATCTAACATGTAGTTATGGAGCAGATGGTTGAAAATGGTCAAAGTGATGTAGAAAGGGGCAACAGTGTCTCTGGCACCTTCGAAGTGTGGGAAAAAAATTATGTTAGGCTTTTCATCTTCTAAGTTTATAACATCAACCTGACTTTCATTTTCCGAAAAACTAATCATTTTAGCAATTTTTTTTCGGTATATCGGGTTTTTGGCTAGTTCAACAAGGGGAATAGGGATTTTGATCTTATTGATTTCATTTTCTAGGTTAAAAATTCCAATGGTTTTGTTGATTTCCATGTTTTGAACCTCCGACCCTTTCTTTTCATCTTTCCTTGGCTAAGGGGCCTTTGTCTCGATAACAGGGGTGTCTATTTTCTGCATGCTTAAGGGCGGCATTTTCGTTGTGTTTGTTTTAGTAGACTGTATGTTAGCAGTCTTAGTCCCATCAGTCTATTTTTCAGTGTTTTTTGAAACTGGTTCATTAGTTTCAACCCTCGGTAGTATCTTTTTAACTGGTGCGGTTGCGAAAACCATGTTTCTAGGTCTCAGGTTATATTTCTAATGGATTTCAACCATTATTCCATCTGTTATTCCCTGATAGGTCAAATCTTCAGAAACATTGTTGTTTTTGTTACTCTCGGTCCCATACTTTGTAGTCAGAGATTTTTCGTAATCATGTCTTGTTATGTAAGGTTGTAGGCAGTCATCGCCAAGATTGTTCATATCCTCTTCTAACTCCTCGAAATCCTCCAAGTCTTGTCCTCTTATAAAGTTTTTACTTTTAAAAGGGGTTTGGATCTTTTGATCTTCATTCTTAATTTGTTTTTGGTGGATTTGAGGGTTAGGGTTCTTCCTGAACTCCTTTCTAGGGTAATGTTCATTTTTAGCTTGATCAAGTTCCATTCTCGATATTTTGTTTGACAGTTCTTCGATGATTCTAGCCATATCGTCCATTTTGTCTTCTGAGGACCTCCCTGATCTAGAGGGTCCTCCTTGCTCCCTGTATCTCCTTATTTCTTTGTTTCCTATCTCAAATTTAGCTTTCAGCTTCCCTGATGCCATCATGTTAGATTCGATTTCGAGGGCATCATCTTGCATCTTGGTAAGATCTATTGATCTTCTCTCCCTTAATAACAGGGCGAAGTCGGGGTCAAAGGCTCCAGCGAAAGTCACTTTCGCTATAGGTTGTGAGGGTTTGACCTCGGTTGGGATCTTATTGTACAATTTGTTAAATCATTGTGTAAACTCAAGGACTGATTCATAATTTTTCTTTCGAAGAGCTCCAAATTCAGTCAGATAATAAAGATGGTCTTTCCGCTCACCCCACTATCTGATAAAAGCATTTTCAAGTTCATCATATGACGGTATAGATCCAACCACTAGGCCTTGAAACCAGTTTCTTACTTTCCCTTCAAAGGTTTGAACCAAGAGTCTGGAGTAAACATCTTCATGTTCCAATCCAAGAAAGCCAACGAATTGATCGAAAAAATTTATGTGTTCGGTTGTCGTCAAGTCGCTTTCTCCCGTGAAATTAAGCAGGTTTTTTATGTAATTTTCTGGTAAATCATGGAGAGGGACTGGTAGGACCAAAGGGGCGTATCCTGCAGCAATATTTGCAAATATCTAGAGAGGCGGTGCTTGGCCACCCGCTCCTCCTCCTTGACCACCCGCGGTAGCACCTCCAACCCCACCTCCTCCGGCCAAAACCACTATGGATTTAACGGTTAGATTCTAGGGGTTATAAGGACAGGTTTCAAGAAATTGATTATCAAAGAGGAAGAATCTTGAGAAAGAAGATCTTGGGGAATGTGGATTGGTTCCTTCGGAACCACTGGGTGAGAATACAGGAGAATCTACAGAAGTTGAGTCAAGATATATAGGATAATTGTTTGAGTTTTGAGATGTGGTAAACTGAACTTCGAGAAGTGAGGGAGAATCGATCGCAACAGGAAGTGAGGCAGATATTTTTTTTCTATCGGTGTGGGAAAAGGTTGAGAAAGCTTCGGACTTAAAGACCGGAAGAACCAAATATTATTCAGGGGGTGTGACTTTATCAACGGAGTATTTCCCGTAAAGGGGTGGAATACTTGATTCACCATGTTGATATTCAAATTCATACTGTGTAAACTTAGGTTGAAAATTTTTATTTGTGGATGAGACAGCCTAGCGGAAGTATCTTCTTGATTTTAGAATTTTTTCAAGGTCGGAAAAAGGTGAAATCTGCTTGTTGTCTAGATTCTTTCTGGTGTTTTTCTAGTTAAGAGCCAACTTAAATAATGTGGAGTCACCAAGTGAAAGATAAAGGTAGCCTTAGAAGGTTTTCAAACTTTGTTCACTATCAAAGAAAGAAAGTGTCAATGTCGTTCTTCCCAGGGAATAAACTTCATTTCTTCGATCCCGACAACGGCGCCAAAAATATGTTATTCCTGAGTTTATACTTTAAGTCTCTAAAGTATACTGTCAAGGAAACTGAAAAGATAGAGGGAGATGATGATAGGAAAAGATATGATAAAAATATGAGGGCTATAGTTGGTTTCTCAGCTGTCTCTGTCGAAATTCCTAGTTTTCCTGGATACTGATATCTCTCTCAATTGTTTCCCATGAATTTTCTAACTCAACCCGGTTATTTTTTGTTTGTAAGATAGTGTTAAATAAATTTAGAGATATGCTGGTTTGATCCAAAAGGTCGAGCTCGATATTAGGTTTCCTTGCAACTGGTACTGTCATGAAGGGTAAAAGTAAAGAAGATAAAGTTCTTGTTTTTACTTTTTAGGCTTGTTATCTCTATTCCAAAATGTAATGAGAATGATGTCAACGCCCAAATAGATAAGATGACTAAATTGTAGGCCTTTTCTTATATCTGAGTTAAATTTTAAATAAAAGTAACATGCATGATATGAAGAAAAGCATAAATCTATTAGCAAAGTGAGGCATCAATTTCAGAGGAATCTCACATAGTAACAGAAGACTACAAAATGAGAAAATATTAATGAAGCATATGATGTTGAAATCTAAAAATCTATAGGTCTTGTATCTGTTGATAACGGATACATAGAAAAAACTGTAAATGATTTAAATAGCAAGAATAATAATTTCCACAGTAGAGGTTGTACTAAATTGTAGCCAAGCATTCATCAATTAAACATATGAAAAAAAGATGAGATGGTAGGGAAACACATAACTCAGAAGTGACAAGATCTGGAATCTTCAATCTACATTTCTATTAATTTAGAATCTCTTCAAAATTACTTCGTCAAAAAATGCTTTCTTTAGAGAGATCCAAAAGCCATCTTTTAGTCTTCGCTCCTTGCATTTATACAAGGTCATCAATACTTGATAGTTAGCAAATCTCCTACTTTTCTGGAGAAAAATAGTTACAAAACTGCAACCTTAACTGTTGCATGATTAAATTTTGTTTATCAATCATTTCAAAAGTATGAGTTTTCAAACGATACTTCACTATTTAGTTGAAGCCTCTCCCTCTTTTGAAGCTATACATTCAACACACTTCTCCAAAAAATGGACAAAAATTTTGGGTGGTGTCGGGAGATCTTTAGTTTCAAATAGATAAAACTTTCTTTGTATCTTTGGAAACTGGTCTTCAAAACCTTTATCAACATAGATGATCATTTGCAACTTTAAATTAGGCTGTATCATCCATCTATCTATCTGGTTGGTATTGATTTCACTCAACTGTGAAATTTCTACCTAAATCTCCTGTAAGCTCTCTTTGCAGTCCAACTGTTATTTCACAATGTTTATCTGCCCTAGTAATCTAGAACAGTCATTTCTTTCAAATCCTAATGCTTTCTTATCCAAAGAATCAAATATTCCCTCACAATCATCTTTGATTTCTTTGATTGTCTTCTTGTTTTCGACTATGTTTGTTTCCCATGCCTTGAGCATAATGTCTCCTCTTCTCTGTTCTACGACAGAAAGTTTTAAATCCTTCAGCATCTCCCTAATCCCTGAACATGCGACTGCTTTCTGAAAGGTATTCCTTGCTGCTTTAGCCTTTTTTTTCTAGTAAAATAATGTTATCAAGGGATTTTCTTACCTCTTGAAAATAGTGTTGGATAATCTCTATTTGGGATATCAATTGTTGTTGTTTAGCTCCTATCTTTGTATGGGCTTCTAATGAGAGGGTTTGAAAATCCTTTAAGTCCATGACCCGGCCTTCTGTCAAACTCAATTTAGCCTGTAATTGTTTAACAAGCTCCCTTTGCTAAGTAACATGTACCTGACTTGCTTGTATCCTTTGGTTCATTTCATCCAAGCTAGTTTTGAGTGACTGGATTTCTTGCCTTTCAACAGCTTTGGCCTGCTCCAGACTTTCATTCACCCCTTCTCTAATGCTTTTCTTAGCATTCTTCAACTGATCCTGCAATCAAGCTATCATATGGTTACTCTTCTTTATCCTTGTTCTCATGTTCTCCACAGTAAAAATGTTTGATGTTTCCATCGCTCCCATGGAGCCTTCTACCTCTATAGAGAAATCCTCCTCTTCTAGTTTCTGGCCATCTATCAAGACCCTATGCTTCTTCACCATACCCCCTTCTCTCATATGCATTTCTTTCCTTACAATAGCCTTCCTCTTCTTGCTAAAAAAATAATCGGAAGGAGGGATCTCATCTCTGGAAATAGGGGTGAAGTCACCAACATATATATCTCCCATCTGTGGGAGTCCAAAGGTGGACTGCAAAGGGGTTAAGGAAGTTATGGGACTTCCTAGCTCTGTATACCTTGTTTCTCCCGTTGCCCCAGGCATAATGATATCAACAGTAGGTGATAAAGGAGGAGTGGACTTATTAGGCTCGGGAGGTGTCATGGATCTCCTCTTTGCTTCTGTCTCTGGATTTTCTGTTTGTAATGCTTCTTCATTTTTTGATGAGCCTTCAGTCTCCTGAGGAAATTCTTCAGGATTCGCTTTATCTTGTGTTCCTTATCCAAAACCTAGAGGATATCTTCTTGTTTTGAGGAAGGGTAATTGATTCTCCTTGCATCACTTTGGGCAGACCACTCCGTCTGTGCCTCTGGAAGGTCTTAAAACTAGCTTGCAAGTCGGTCGGCGGTGTCTGTACTCTTTCTAACACTTCCTCATAGGTCTTAGTCCCTTTGAATAGATCGTCACAAGGGGATTTCTCATGTTCATAGGCCTTCATATTATAGTGGTCCATGTGTGTTCCCACTAGCTGGTAAGGATCATGCTTCATGTGCTTAAGGTTTACCAATTTAACCTCCTCTAGCATTGTCACTTCAACTTTGGAATGACCTAATTTGAGCAATGAAAATTTCCAAATCTTAACGGGAAAAACTGGCCAAAATTTATTTTGAGCCATTTTTAGTTCCATCCCAATTCCACCTGCTACTATTTGATGAACCACCTCCCTGCACACCAGTCTGTCAGGGAAGAATTTCAAGAGGGCATGTGGGGGGATTAAACACCTGAAAACTCTAATGTATGAAAAATTCTCCTCTATGAACCAGTCAGCAACTACCCTGAGGTTTCCTGTGACCAACTCTGAAATGCGGGGAGGCACATAGCCATACAACATCTTATGTAGTGGCATCACCATGCAATGACAAATCTCATAGAACAATTCCTTGGCATTTTCTTCCCAAAGTTTAGAATGATATTCGTGAATTGGCTCTGGGTAAGTTGGATTCCAAATCCAATTCATAAAAGGGAAAGGAGTCGAGAAGCATATAGCATCCATGATGTATGCTGACATATAAAAGGATATTGTTTGGCCTTTTGATCTTCCAGTCTAATAGTCAATGACCTCTTTTGCCATGTTATCAAATAAAATCGTATCCCAATTGAAGTTGTAACCTTCAGTTGCCTCGTGCAAAAGAGGTACCCATTCTGCAGGGAAATGGGTGGGACTTTTCTTACCAAAAATTCTACATAACATCATCGCCACATAAATCATATACTCATTCAATGAGGCTATGGCATAAATACCATGGGTGTCAGCCCTAAATTTTCCCTCATTTCTCCACCAATCCTTGATTAAGTCAAGATGCATCTGGTCTAACTCAAAACATTCTTTCCTTTAAAAATTACTCACAAAATCTTTATTATAAACATACTTGGGACTGGGAGATAATTTATACATTACTTGTAAATGTTTCGGTCTGAAAGAGATGATGACAACCCCTCGACAGTCCAGAATGATCCTTGTCTGTACGTTAGTTCACTCCAAGGCCCAACTAATCATGTCATTATAAGTCGTAAGCCACGACCGTGTACCTATTTTTTGGAGCTTAGACTCCGCTATATCTCGAATCTTGTTGTCGGCGTCATGAGGGAAATTTTTTAATTCACAATCTAGAGTCTTGAAAATCTGCCTCCAAGATTTTATGGAATCGATGGCATGCGGTGTTGTATCAGATATAACGTCTCCATCTGGACTCGAGCTTTCTGCAATTTCTTCGCTTTTCTTGGGTGCCTTCTTAGGTGCCATGATACATGTGCTGGATCAAAGACCTGTTTATAGAGAAAGTGTGTATAAAACGAGGTAAACGTGACTTGTTGCAGATGTAAAGGATAACTATGAAGTTTGAAATATAAGACTTCATTAACTTTCAATTTCGCGTTATAACGAGTGTACAGACACAGACGACGAAAAATTAATGCCTTTCAATGGAAATATATGCCTAGAGATACACTTTCGTGTTGAAAAAATCTTCATTTATCCTTTATTAATGATGTCGTATATCGGCGATTTCGAAAATGGAGTTTCAAAAATCACCGCCTTCCTCAATTCCCGAAATGCGAAAGGAGGTTTAATTATCACTAATCCTGTTTTAAAAACAAATTAACCTTAATCTTAAACCTTTTTTAGGGAAAACACGATTTTGCGTTTCGGAACTTCGGAGATCCTAGCGTGAGGGGATAAGTCATAAGCAATCCCGGATCGCTAAATTGCGATGAGATTAGTGAGGTGCTAATACATGTATTAGGGATTTAATTAATCCAAGTTAATAATTAATTATCCTTTTAACTTTTTTGGAAAAGTGAGGATCGGGAGTTTGACGGTTGAGAGTTCGAAATCATTTCGGCAGAAGGAAAAACTCAAATTGTGAAAGATTAAGGGAATGATAATTATGTTTAGGAACTTAATTAATTACGAGTTTAAAGAGAGCTTTGTGGAAAGTGACGGAAAAGGAAACCTTTATTTATTTCCCCTTTAAATTTTTTTAATAAGCTAAACATTTTCGGTATTTTGGCACCGGGAAAATAAGATTGTTGAAGATTATACTTTGAGAAAAAACGAATCTCGAAAACCCGAAAAGGAACAGAAAGCTCTGATTTCTCCCATTTAGACTAAGGGCGGCTCCACAACTTAGGAAAAGATGAAGCTTTAGTTTTCAAAGATAGGAAAAAATTAAACTTCGTGTCAACAAAGGGAATGTCGATCCATGGAGAATGACACCCTCAACCCATCCCATGCAGTAGTCAACACAATCCACCCCAGTCGGTATGAAAAAACAAAAGATCGGTCCAACTATTCACATTGCAACTCCCCTTGTACATTCGGGTCTAGGAAAGATGATGTCTAGAGTCACGACTTTGATCACTACTCTCAAAAGATAGTTGTTACTACAACAAAAAATTCAGTCAAAGGCTACCTATAATTTCGACCATATATGTCACAAAATTGGAGGTACATCATCTTCTCCTAATACTCCACTATGACCACTGGCTTCAGTGACCATTTCCATTAGTCCTACACGAGTCCTTCGATTAGACCCATCAATACTCAATCTGGTGGACTTGTCCAGTACCAGCGCCCCTTTGCCACCAATTCTTACTCTAGTAGTGAAATAATGCATTAATACTTTAGTTCTAGTTGTGCATTACTAAGTTGATTAGTGAAAGAATACATTAATCAAATGCTTGGGTGTGATCATGCACAGCTACAACTGCAAAACCAGGTGGAAATTGTCATGCACAATTAGACACGTGCATGCTATCAACAAGAGGTTCATCCTCACCAGGCCTTACAAAAATGATATGAAATGGAGGTTGTGGCCCATGCAACTACCAAGGTTAAATGTATTGAGATTAGTACTGCATTCAGTGACCTCCTAGGGATGGTGGAAAATTTATATGTACAGATACCAAACACATCGAAAGAAGGTCATAGCATTCCCCCTTGCATTAAAATATCGGCCATGAAGGCATGTCTACAAAATTTGGACTCACAACTCATGACCCTCCAACTGTCACTCCATCAGACAACCCCGAAGGAAATTCAACTACAAAATAAGATTGCATTGGCCAAAGCATCCATCCAAGATGTCTAACACAAATTGAAGAAATTTTTGGGGGTGGTTGAATGCATCTTCATGTTATGGAATCATCTACATAACCCCACCCCCCGATTTGAGTACCATTGATGATAGATTTCACAGGGCTGAGATTGAGGTCGCACGACAAAAGAGTTTCTTGCGATTCTCTACCTCCCGGTGAGCACCAAGCTATGATGGAATCTATTAAATCCAAAATTAAGGTGATTATTGTTGTTCGTGCTAAGAAACAAAGCATCTTAGAGCTAATAACTAATGGTTGATAAGGCGTTAATATTTTATACCTAGGTGATAGGCATGCAGGTTGGTGTCACCCCTTTGGTCAATAATATTGAAACAATGAACTTGATAGACCCTTACATATTTTTGTGCAATGCATATTTTCTTACTGATGGCACTGGGTTAGACATTTGACTATGAACAACGAAATAGTTAATACACAGTAATTATTATTGGGTCACAATGATCGTTTAGTTGATGTATCCCCTTTTGACAGAATGATTATATGGATTAATTGATTAATTTTGTGAATAGTATCCGCTCTCATTCCCCACCATTATTTTTCTTTTCGCTAATTACAACCCCATTAGCTTCCCACATTCATTTTTCACTCCCAGTTCTAAAATTTGATTACAGTCAAGAAAAATTATGTGTTGAAGCAGTTTGGTAGTAACAGTGTCTTGGTTGAATTATAGTGATGTTTTTTTATTTTCAGTTGATTGTTGTTATCCTTGAGCAGTAAACATTTTTTGTCCTTCATCATACCATGTTTCACTAAATATAAACCCCTCACGTATCCCAAGACCCTTTATTCACCCCTTTCTCATTGATTAACAGTTAGACAATTTGTATGGATTGGATTGCGTGGGTCTGATACATTGATGAGACAAAATCTATTTCATATTCTAAGAGTTGTCATGTATGGTTATTTAAAACACTATTTGCTAATAAATCATGCATACAGAGATGAGCTATTCAAAGAAAAGGTTGACGACAGAGGCCTACTATGCCTCTATCAAAGAGAGGGCCTCTATTGCCCCTTCCGCGTCTTCAAATAATTTTGGTAAATCTGTGTCCTCCCATTTGCATTGGAAGGACCACTACTCTCATATGATCAGCAAGATGAGTTTTAAATATTCTACACAGCCTAAGACAGTTTCAAAAGGACTAAAGGATGATAGCATCAACAAGGGAAAATTTTCACAAACCGGGAAATATGGATTTTGAGTGTTATTTTATCTATTGTTGTTGACAGATGACTTCAGGGATCTTTGGGCAGCATGTTTTATTTTTGGATATATGACTAATATTTTTTAGAATAATTTCAAATATCATAAGCTAAATTGTCAAATGTGAATATGTGGATGGGAGTCACAAGGAGGTGTGTTTTTCTTAACTAAGTAGTTATGTTATGAAATAAAGGGAGTCACAAGGGGTCCCACCTACTAGTTATTATTTATTTATAACCCTTATTTTGATTATTACTTTTCACCCTAACTAAAGTTGGTTCACTCTTTTAATTAACTTAATCAATGAATTGGTTCAACTACTTCAACCAATTCTAAATTGTTTAAAAGAAAAAGGAAAGGGAGGAACAGGAGGAGGATAAAAGCATAAGCATACTAAGGTTTTCTCTTTGAGTTTATGTTGAGATAGTTCTGTTTTCATTCATTCATATATTCATCACAAGCCTAATTCTCTTTTATGATAGAAGGGTCTTATTGTAGACAACAATATTCAGGGTTGAATCACATCATTCAAACACTTGTTTTTCAGAGGTGTTGATCTATCTTTGATAGTCTATGTATACTTTTTTATTTGTGAATTGGTTTTCATGACTGACAAAGGTTATTGTGCAGAGTCAAGTGTCCAGAAATTGGTGGCAAGTTGATCCATCTTTTAGAGTTCATTTTTGGTTTTCTGTCAGAGGTCCTTTTGTATGTTCCATCGGGGATGTCTAAGTTTGACTTTGGTCCAAGATTTTTCTATGAGATTTTGTAAATAAAATGACTCTTTTGTGAATTGGAATGAAATAAAGGATTGATTTATTTCTCATCTATCTTTATTATCATCTCGGTGTCTTTACTTCTGTCTTTATGTTTATTTCAACAACTTTTATATTCAGAAAATTACATAAAAAGTAAATTTCCAAAAAGATTTTTGTTGATTAAAAGAATAGCCTAAGCACTTGTAATTAATACTTGTGAGTTAGGATGTTATTTTTGTTGGCTATAAACATTGGGTGATATTCCCATCTATTTGCTTTAGCCAAGCAAAATCTGAAAATGCTTGAGTAAGATCATTCCATATCTTTTCCTCAACATTTATTTGGCAACCATACTGGGGAGATATTCTATATCTCTTTGGTTAATTTTTATACTCAATTTTTATCAATACATATTTCTTTTTATGATATTGATTCTTAGACTGTTTTTTTTAATGATTGTTCCAGTTGCAAGGCAGCCCAACATTGAGCCTGGTCTTCAAGATCAGACCAACATTGCTTTGAATCTATTTAATATCATCTTAGACACTGCCAATACATGTGCTGAGCTTAAATTTTCTCGGGAAACAATTGAACGAGATATTAGTACTCAATAACAATTGGAAGGTAGACGTAGACAACCTAGAAATCAGCAGTGACACTTTTGTTTCGTCGAAGTTTTGGCCTTTCTTTCATGCCCTTAGATTCACATTCTTTTACAAGAAGAAGAGGTTTGTCACCTGAAATCAATCCTATTGCTGAAATAGGAATAAGAAACATTGTGTTATCTTCCCAACAAAGTTCTCTAAGGAGAACTTCTCTAATTCATCCAATTTGTCTTTCTTTCCCTCATCTATCATCCACAAGATGGCATCTAGTGGTGGCTCTGGTGGAACTGGAAGTGCTCCATCTTCCTAATATTCATCATCCTCAGTGATTGGTAGTTTATATAGAAACCATATCCCTATCCAATCGACCACAAACCCCACCAAAGTCATTAAAAAGTATGGGTTTTTTCAGTTTGAAGAAGATGCCACAACCACACCGTGGTATGTGTCCTCTCCTCTTAACCTAGCACCTGCTACTTGTCCACTTCTGAAGTTTAAAGAGAACATGCCTAAGTTTTAAGGAAATAACACTGTCAGTACAAACGAACACCTGGTGGCATTTTTTAATGCTTTTCATAACATAGGGGCCAACGACAATGACACTTGCATGTGTTTGTTCGTCAATTCCTTGGAAGGAAAGGCTGTGGCCAATTTATTTGACCTTCCTCCTAAGATCCCGTCTACTTGGGAGGAGTTCATATATTGGTTCTGATCCACTTATGGGAAATCCAAAATCCTTGCCAAGAAGTTAAGGGAATACAATAACGCCACCTATAAGTATGGTGAGACCATCAAGTCTTTCAACTTGCATTTCACCAAGTTATACAACCAAATCCCCGAACTTATCCGCCCTTAGAACCAAGTCTCTTTCATGCATTACTATAATGAATTTCCTTCTCCCTACCATCATAGGCTTGAGGATAAATCCATTGATAATCTCAGTTCCGCTATGCATGCTTTCTCAGAGTATGAAGAACAACTTGAAAGAACTGGTATTCCTCGAGGAGAATCAGTTAGACAGACATACATTTATTCTCTCTTATAGCTAGTACAAGATATGAACAACTGTATGATAGCATTTGAGCAGAAGGGTATTTTCTCTCCTCTCACCCCTGGAGCTTCATCCTCTTTTGAACCCCCCTTTAGGAATCCGGTTGAAAAAAAAATTCAGCCTAAATCTATCTTGCCTCAGAGTTGGTGTAACTTTTGTGAGGAACACCATGAGGAAACCACATGTGAGGTAAAGAAGAGTGCCAGAGATAAGATATTTGGTAAAATACCAGAAGCTACTATCATTGTCCTAGATTTTGCAAAGCGAGAGGATGTCATGGTCATCAATGCTAGAAACAAATCTTATGCTCCCAAGGGAAAACTTGATTCTCCTCACACTTCTTCTACCCCGAGCTCATCCTCACTCGCTACAACTGTCCAGGTTCCTAAGGTTCCTGAGAGTCAAGGAATCACCCCTCCTCTCCCCTCTTCCAAATACAACATCTTAAACTAGTTTTTCAACATCAAAGCAGATGCAACCCTCCTAGACATGGTTGTCGTCCCTGAACAATAGATGCATCTGAAACAATTCATGGAAGGAAAATCTTTCGTTGTAGCCAATCTTTCTGAAGAGGTAAATGAAGAGAATTATTTTGTAAATAAAGTAGGTGTAAATAAATTTAGATACCCTATAAAAAAATTCCCCCTTTTTATATTTCTGTAAATATTATGGATAAGATTTCCCATTATTGCCTCATTGATGGTGGTTCAGGCACAAGTGTGATGTCGTAGATTATTATGGAAGAGATAGGATTGTCTTGTACAAATGAAAACACAAAAACCATGCTCTCCTATAATAGCCTACAAAAATTACCATAGGTGAGATTAAAGATGTGACTTTAGTTTTGTGCTCTCATCCTGAGATAAGAACAACCCTCAACATTCAAGTAATTGATATCCCTGTAAGAAATTACTCAATTATCTTCGGAATAGATTGGAAAGCCTTAACAGGTGGATACCTCGCACTCGACGGAACACATTTATTCATTCCTCAGAATGAAAAAAACATTATAGTCCTTAGAGAAGGAAGGATATCACCTTACATAGAGAGTGTCCCATAGCCTAATGTAAACTATATCTAAGAGGACCTAGGAGTGTATTCCATCTTCACTGAGGAGGATAATATTCCTTTGGAACAAATTGATTTAGATGATGGTATGTGGCACATGCACTTTGATGGTTCATGCTCTAATGAAGGTAATGGGCACTTATCTTGGACCTATTATCTTTCAATATCACTCACGTAAAGAGGGAACTAAACTCAATGGTTGATCGGTTAGCTATTTTTGCAGCTTCTCCTACTCGACAACTTCTGCCACACACACTTGATTGCACCTTCCAATATCTGTATTGTCCACATATCCTCGAAAATATAGAATCTTGGCAGGTCTTCCCTAATGATGAGAGCATTTTTTCTTTTATCTAAAATGAACCTTTTAAGCCTAAGGAAATTATATCCATAGATGATAACAAGATTCCTAAAGGCTTGACTCCTCTAGAGAGTTCATTTTATTTGAGTGATGTAGGCAACAAGAAGGAAAAGAAAGAAGAGGATTTGAAAAGGAAGGTGGGTGAAACATCTCCTTGAACATTGGGACACCCGAGACTCCAAAGAATGTTAAAATAGGTGCCAAATGTTCAGAGGAAGAGAGAGTGAAGTTTGCCAAGATACTTGGTGAATTTCAAGATGTTTTTTCTTGGTATTATGAGGATCTTCATGATTTTGATCCTGGTCTTATACAACATGCCATCCCCATTTAGGAAGGTGTAAAACTAGTCAGGTGGAAACAAAGACCTATTAACCCCGCGCTAGAAGAAACTATTCAAAAGGAGTTGGAAAAACTCTTGAAGCTTGGAATCATATTTCCGGTAAAGTATTCTGAATGGGTTTCAAATCTGGTTCTTGCTTGGAAAACAACTAGTCAGATCAGATTATGTGTTGATTTTTGCACATTAAATCGAGCTAGCATAAAAGATCACTTCCCTCTCCCTAATGTGGAAATGGGGGCAAGTTGCAGCGTCACAAATGATGTCCTTACTTGATGGTTTTTTTGGTTACAATCAAATCAAGGTAAAAAGGGAAGATAAATATAAAACCACCTTTATTACTTGTTGGGGTACCTTTTCTTATGAATGTATTCCTTTCGGTTTATCTAATGCAGATTCCACCTTTCAAAGAACTATGCAATTAGATTTTGATGATTTGATCGGTAAGATCATTCAGATCTACCTTGATGACTTAATAGTATATTTTAAAATCCAATCATATCATTTTGGTCATTTGAGAAAAGTTCTCATGTGATGTAGGAAACTTGGCATTTCTCTAAATCCTTCCAAGTCCATTTGTTGTGTTAACGAGGGAAAACTCCTAGGACACATCATTTTTTATTCAGGAATAAGCATTGATCCTGAAAGGATTGTTGTTATCCTTAATCTTCCTACTCCCACTTACATAAAATAAGTCCAAGATTTTATGGGGGTTATTAACTTTGTCCGTAGGTTTGTTCCAGATTTTGTTGTGATGGTCAAACCAATTCATAATCTTCTTAAGCAGGATCATTCTTTTTCTTGGACAGACGATGTCAAAAACACTTTTGAATGGATTAAGAAAGAAATCAGTTCCGCACCAGTTTTGGTGAAGCCGGATTTTGAGAAGGAATTCACAATATATATTAATGCTACTGAGGAGGCAGTTTTTGTTGTCCTCACGCAAAATAATGACCAAGGAAATGAAAAACCAGTGGCCTACATGAGTCAAAGTTTATCTAATGATGAATTTAAATATTCTTTTATTGAGAAACATGCTTTCTCTCTTGTTAAGGCCATTGAAAAGTTTTTCCACCACATATTAGGTAAGCATATGTTGGTAAAGGTCCCTTTACCTACTTTCAAGATTTTACTCTCATAGACTTATCTTTCAGGAAAGCTTACACATTGTCTTGCCAAGATCCAGGAGCATGATTTGAATATCGTGACTTCTACCACTATCAAGGGATGTGACCTAGACCTTCACTTGGCTCAGCATGATGATAATGGTGAAGAAATTGATGAAGACGATAGTTCCCTTTCAGCTCTCTTTTACATTGACGATCAGATCCTTCCTATGTCCGAACATCCTTGGTACAAGAATTTGGTTTATTATTTACAGAACCAAAGATGTCTAGACAACTTAGACACTCATCAAAGGAGAAGACATCGTCTTGAATATGCAAGATATGTCATTATAGGAGACTTATTATTTCAAAGATCTATTGATGGTGTGTTGCTTCACTGTATAAACAATGAAGATGCACAGAAAATGTTGCAAGAAGCTCAAATATTTGTTGATGGTGTGTTTCTTCCCTATGTAAACAATGAAGATGCATAGAAAATGTCGCAAGAAGCTCATGGCTCATCAAATTTCTCCATTCATGTAGGAGGTCATTTTTCTTCTAAAACTACTCCTTTCAAGATTATTAGAAAAGGATATTATTGGCCTTCAATCTTTCTTGACTCTTATTTTTTTCGAGGTCTTGTGACAAGTGCCAAAAAAATGTTGGGAAAGAACGCCTTTCATCCATGCCATTACAACCTGTCCTACCAGATTTTCCCTCATCAAAGTGGGGATTGGATTTTATTGTTCCTATTAATCATCCCTCTTCAGTTGGACAAGTTTTTATTTTGACATCCACAGACTATTTTACAAAATGGGTTGAAGTTGTCCCACTTAAGCATTCCACAGACGATCAAGTAATTTCTTTCCTTGAAAATAATATTTTTTCCAGATTTGGTCTTCCATTAGAGATTATTACAGACAATGGCCCCGCTTTAATTTCTGCTAAAATGACTCAATTTCTAGCCAAGTTGGGGGTTAAACAACTCACCTCATTGGCTTATTACCCCCAAGGAAACCGTCAGGTCGAATATACCAACAAAAATCTAGTAAGAATCATCAAAATTCTCATCAAAGATAAGCCTCGTCAGTGTCACACTCTCCTCACATACGCCCTCTGGGCAGATCGAACTACCGCCAAGGTAAGCACTGGTTGTACTCCTTTTCAGCTTGTTTATGGTTAGGAATCCCTCTTGCCAACCAAGATGGAATTTTCTTCCTTAAGTTTGATGATACAGATCGAAGAGTTAAATTCTTCAGATGTTTCACAAAGGATAAATGCACTATTAGCTTTAGAAGAACAAAGGATGTTTTCTTTGGATAATATTAAAAGGAGACAACAAATTGTTAAGAAGTAATTCAATAAGAGTGTTAAGACTGTCAATTTTAAGGTCAATGAAAAATTCTTGCTATGGGATTTGGATCACGCTGATAGGGGAAGACATTCAAAATTTCAGAAATTATGGTTTGGTTCTTTCAAGATTTCTTTTGTCTTAGGTACAAATTCTTACATTTTAAAGAATTTACAAGAGCGATTGTTTTCCCATAGCACTAACGGTTCTCACTTAAATCATTACATGGAACCAACTTGAAAATATCTAATGTTGTCTGGATTTTGTGTATTTTAGTAGTCTAGTTCTGTTTTCAGTTTTCATTATTTTTCTTTTCTACTTACAGTAGTTGATTTATGTTTTCTATTTAAAACATTTCCTATTGCTTTACTTTTCTGTCACTTTATTTCTTCTTTCTAATTTTCTGCAATTTTATTCTATTTGATCCTTCTTTTGTCATGTTTTCATTCGAGAATAAGATGTTGGATCAGTTATGCCACAATGACACTCTTGCGAGATATTGTTAGTTAATAACAATCAAGCTTACATGGTTGTTACGATGTTCCCCTAAAGACACACTTGAATTTGTTATCTACCTTCACTATTGTCTTATAAAAGGATTGGTTATCTCCCGCTTCTTCTTTCCATTTCTTCATCCATTTGAGAAATAAAAGAGCAGATCCATGAGGTTTTCTCCTTGAAATAAGAGTCAATTCTGGTTGAATGATTATACATACAGGGATAAACCCCCTAATACTTAACACTTTTCATAAGTTATTCCCAAATTCCCGGTCATTTTTCCATTAAATCCTCTCACTTCCCCCTATTGCATAATTATTTTGGTTTCATCCTCTGAAATTATTGTTATGGTCTGCAAGACCATGAGTTCTCAGTTCTAAATCTGTTGAAAAAAAAATTCCCTTATGAGTCGCCAGTTTGTTGACGATTAAAAATCAAAACGATGTTTTGCCAGCAAAGTGTTGTTGAAGCCTATTATTATTATGCTAAATAATACTAGTAGGTGGGAACCCCTTGTAGATTGGAGATCAGGTCTGATTCTTATTTGATTTTATGCTATTGTTCGACAATGCTTACATGGCTGGTGAAATCTTGTTTTCATTGGATGATAGATCAGGCGTATCATACATGTTTCTTTTGTTGCTCAAGGCTCAAGTTTTTATGTTACAATGACCTAGGCTATTCATGGTCACCATTGTTGTCTATTCTTGGATCTATTACTTATGACACATGCACCAGATATATGTTAGTAGCAATAAATAAAAGAAAATTAAGAGGAGATTAATAAAGGTTAAAAAAAATCCAAAAGGAAGAAACTAAAACATGCTATATATTATGCTACATCCATCGACTTTTAATTAGTCATTTCTATCCTAGCTATTAAGTTAATAGCGATGGGATGTTTTTGAGTTATATAATTAATATGCATAGTGATCATGTTATGGCATGATTTGATGTGGATCACGTTATTGGGATGATTTGATACATGGTTTATTGGATTATATAATTGATATGTTATATGGTCAAGTTGGAATGGGAGGTATGATGTGGATGGCACATTTGACAACTAATAGATACAGATTCCAATGTAGGGTAAATTAATGGTGTTAGTGAAAATCTTGTTGGCATATACTAATGAGAGAATGAACTATGGGTGGAGGCAACGTGCATTTATTGCATGTCACCCCTACTCCCTCCATTGGCTGCCACCCTAGTTGGGCTATTGTTCGACCTTATCATTGTGGCCATGCTCTGATTTCTTAGCAGAGAGGAACCGCTCGTCCAACTCATGTTTTAAGGTGTTCGATTATAGGTATGTCTTTTTTTTTCCATTCACGAGTCTACTCTGGTTATGAAATGATTATTGGCTTGGGTGTATTGGTTTGTGCTTTCCTTAAGTATTGCAACTGTGTAAAATTTTTGATTTGGATTGAAGCGTTGATGATTCTCTCTGCAAAAATGTTGAAGTAGTAGTATTATTGGTCATCCTGGGTGTTAGCAGCCATAAGGACTCTCTATTATCCTTGTTGGTTTAGTTGGTGGGTTTTGTTGGTTTTGGGTGGCCGGATGTCCTCAAATCACTATATTCAGTCTTTGGCTTTTATGGGTTTCTATGGTTGGAAGAACTTCATGTCACTACATCGTGTTCACTTGAGCCTTGGTTTGTTTCCACCACTAAACATTACACAATGGGTTATTTTGTTCTTTCTCAACCCTGCCTTCACTTCAACGTTGTGGAGTCTTGTCCTTTGTTATATCCCTCATATCACGAGATTTGTTACCTGTCCATGACTAAGTTGTGGTTCCCTTTGTCTATGCATCATTAGTCTCGAAGGTTTTCACCATTGGAAATATTCGGTTCTAGCTTTCCCTGTGTTGGTCACAAAGCAAACCCTTAACTCTGCAGGGTTGAGGGTTGATATAGACGACTATCATGGCCTATCAAGTTTATTGCTTGGTTATTATTGGATGGTTGTGTATTGTTGAAAAAAATTGGGTACATATTCGCCCAATTGATTATGTGACAATCATGTTTGGTTTTGGTACATAGTCATTGCATGTTTACTACAATGAACCAACCTTGCATTGCTAATTAGGAAGTCCAAACACATAGTCGATTTCTTTGTGTTTGATAATCCAGTATTGTTTTAATCTGAGAAGGACACAACCTCACTTTGTGTCAATGCGTGGGTATGTGTGGTTGCCATAGCATGTTGGGTCGGTTATTGATTGTTACCACAGTCCAAGTATAGGCTCAGCACGATGGGTTGAATTAATACTATGACTATGTGTTCAAAATTGTAAAATGGGAATGTCGCATCATGTTGTTTTGGGTGGCTTATCATTGTGTATGACATAGATAATTCTAGGATTCACACTCAGAGATACTCACAGATTTTTAAGCACGACTTGATGCAATTCAATTATTTGTTTTATGAATCCAGGCATGTTATTGGTACCTCGTTGTGTTGGATGAATAACCCAAAATTTTGATTAGTTAGAGTCACATCGAATTGGGCTTGTACAGTGACATAATTACACTTGCATGATTGAATTATTTTATGCATAACATGTGTTGAAATGGTGGCTATTGTCTGCTTGCTTAAATGATGAGTGAGGGTTTTACAATTAAATATGGATTATTGGGTTAACTGTCATGATGTATGTTTAAAGAATATAATGAATTTTAAATCACAGGCCTGATTGCAGTGACAGTATAACTTCATTGAAATTTTGAAATATGACTTTGGGTGTATTTGATGATTGAAGAAATGTGTGGGCAGTGGTTGATTCTGATGGTTCATAGAGTGGAAATGGTTATTATTACACATTTGAGAATTGTTATAAATAAAATGAACATAACTCCCCTTACATATTTTTGTGGAATGTATATTGCCTTACTGATGGCACTGGTTTAGACATTTGACTATGAACATCGAACTAGTTAATACACAGTAATTATTATTGGGTCACAATGATCATTTGGTTGATGTATCCCCTTTTGACAGAATGATTATATGGATTACTTGATTAATTTTGTGAACAGTATTCGCTCTCATTCCCCACCATTATTTCTCTTTTTTCTAATTACAACCCCATCGCCTTCCCACATTCATTTTTCACTCCATTTTCTAAAAATTGATTACAGTCAAGAAAAATTATGTGTTGAAGTAGTTTGGCAGTAACAGTGTCTTGGTTGTATTATAGTGGTGTTTTTTTTATTTACAGTTGATTATTGTTATCCTTGAGCAGTAACCATTTTTTTCTCCTCATCATATCATGTTTCACTAAATAAAAACCCCTCACATATCCCAAGACCCTTTATTCACCCCTTTCTCATTGATTAACGGTAAGACAATTTGTATGGATTGGATTGCATGGGTCCGATACATCGTTGAGCCAAAATCTATTTCATATTTTAAGAGTTGTCATGTATGGTTATTTAAAAGACTATTTGCTAATAAATCATGCATACATGGATGAGTGATTCAAATAAAAGGCTGAAAACAGAGGCCTACTACGCCTCTGTCAAAGAGAGGACCACTACTACCTCTTCCGCATCTTCAAATAATTATGGTAAATCCGTGTCCTCCCACTTGCATTGGAAGGACGATTTCTCTCATATAATCAACAAGATGAGTTTTAAAGATTCTACATAGCCTAAGACAGTTTCAAAAGGACTAAAGGATGATAGCATTAGCAAGGGAAAATTTTCCTCACAAACCGGGAAATATGGCTTTTGAGTGTTATTTTATCTATTGTTGTTGACAGTTGACTTCAAGGATCTTTGGGCAGCATGTTTTATTTTTGGATATATGAGTAATATTTTTGAGAATAATTTCAAATATCATAAGCTAAATTGTCAAATGTGAATATGTGGATGGGAGTCACAAGGAGGTGTGTTTTTCTTAACTAAGTAGTTATGTTATGAGCTAAAGGGAGTCACAAGAGGTCCCACCTACTATTTATTATTTATTTATAACCCTTATTATGATTATTACTTTTCCCCCTAACTAAAGTTGGTTGAGTCTTTTAATTATCTTAACTAATGAGTTGGTTCAACTACTTCAACCAATTCTAAATGGTTTAAAATAAAAAGGAAAGGGAGGAACAAGAGGAGGATAGAAGAAGAAGCATACTAAGGTTTTCTCTTTAAGTTTATGTTGAGATATTTTATTTTTCATTCATTCATATATTCATCACAAGCCTAATTCTCTTTTATGATAGAAGGGTCTTATTGTAGACAACAATATTCAGGGTTGAATCACATCATTCAGACACTTGTTTTTCATAGGTGTTGATCTATATTTGATAGTTTGTGTAGACTTGTATGTTTGTGAATTAGTTTTCATGACTGACAAAGTCTATTGTGCAGAGTCAAGTGGGCATCAATATATGGCAAGTTGTTCCATATTTTAGAGTTCAGTTTTGGTTTTCTGTCATAGGTCCTTTTGTATGTTCCATCGAGGATGTCTAAGCTTGACTTTGGTCCAAGATTTTTGTATGAGATTTTGTAAAGAAAATAACTCTTTGGTGAATTGGAATGAAATAAAGGATTGTTTTATGTCTCATCTATCTTGATTATCATCTTGGTGTCTTTACTTCTATCTTTACAGTTATTTCAGCAACTGTTATATTCAGAAAATTACATAAAAAGTAAATTTCCAGCAAGATTTTTGTTGATAAAAGACTGGCCTAAACACTTGTAATTAATACTTGTGAGTTAGGATGTTATTTTTGTTGGCTATAAACATAGGGTGATATTCCTGTCTATTTTTATTTAGCCAAGAAGAATCTGAAAATTCTTTAGTAAGATCATTTCATATCTTTTCCTCAACATTTATTTGGCGACCATACTGGGGAGATTTTCGATATCTCTCTAGTTAATTTTTATACTTGATTTTCATCGATACATCTTTCTTTTTCTGATATTGATTCTTTGACTATTTTTTTTAATGACTGTCCATGTTGCAAGGTGGCCCAACATTGAGCTCGGTCTTCAAGATCAGATCAACATTGCTTTGAATCTGTTTAATACCATCTTAGACATTGCCAATACCCTTGTTGATCTTAACCTTTCTTGGGCAACAATTGAACGATATATTAGTACTCAAGAACAATTGGAAGCTAGACTTAGACAACCTAGAAATCAATAGTGACCCTTTTGTTTCTTCAAAGTTTTGGCCTTTCTTTCATGTCCTTAGATTTTCGTGCTTCTAGAAGAAGAAGAGGCTTGTCACCTGAAA
The DNA here is from genome assembly GCA_010110895.2 of Picea sitchensis. Lineage (NCBI taxonomy): Eukaryota > Viridiplantae > Streptophyta > Pinopsida > Pinales > Pinaceae > Picea > Picea sitchensis. Next base: position 38,285 of record SNQJ01S0016472.1, read on the forward strand.
TCAATCTTATTGCTGAAATAGGAAGAAGAAACGTTGTGTTATCTGTCGAACAAAGTTCTCTAAATATAACTTATCTGATTCATCCAGTTCATCTTTCTTTCCCTCATCTATCATCCACAAGATGGCATATAGTGGTGGCTCTGGTGGCATTGGAAGTTCTCCATCTTCCCATTCTTCATCGTCCTCAATGATTGGTTTCTTATAAAGCCACCATATCCCTATCCAATATACCACAAACCCCACCAAAGTCATTAAAAAGTATGGGATTTTTCAGTTCGAAGAAGACACCACAACCACACCGTGGCATGTGTCCTCTCATCTTAACCTAGCACTTGCTACTCATACACTTTCGAAATTTAAAGAGCACTTGCCTAAGTTTTCAGAAAATAAGATTGTCAGTACAAACGAACATCTGGTGGCATTTTCTAATGCTTTTCATAACATAGGGGCCAATGACAATGACACTTGCATGCATTTGTTCGTCAATTCCTTGGAAGGAAAGGTTGTGGTCAATTTCTTTTACCTTCCTCCTAAGATCATGTCTACTTGGGAGGAGTTAATTTATTGGTTCCGATACACTTATGGGAAATCCAAAAGCCTCACCGAGAAGTTAATGGAATACAATAACGTCACCTATAAAGATGGTGAGACCATCAAGTATTTCAACTTGTGTTTCACCAAGTTATAAAACCAAATCCCCAAACTTATCCACCATCATAACCAAGCCGCTTTCATGCATTACTACAATGCATTTCCTTCTCCCTACCATCATAGGATTGAGGAGAAATCAATTGACAATCTCGTTTCCACTCTGCATGCTTTCTTAGAGTATGAAGAACATCTTGAAAGAACTGGTCTTCCCCAGGGAGAATCAGTTAGACTAACAGACACGTATGCTCTCTTACATCTAGTATGAGATATGAAAAACTGTATAATATCATTTGAGCAGAAGGGTATTGTATCTCCTATCACCCCTAGAGCTTCATCCTCTTCTAAACCCCCCTTTAGGAATCCGTTTGAAAACAATTTTCAACCTAAATCTATCCTGCCTTGGATTTGGGGTAACTTTTGCGAGGAACACCACAAGTTAACCACATGTGAGGTAAAGAAGAGTGTCAGAGATAATATCTTTGGTAAAATACCAGAATCTACTATCATTTTCCTATATTTTTGAGAGCCAGAGGATATCATGGCAATCAATGCTAGAAACAAAGCTTATGCTCCCAAGGGAAAATTTGATTCTCTAGGCACTTCTTCTACCCCAAGCTCATCCTTGTTCACTGCAACTGTCAAGGTTCCTAAGGCTCCCAAGAGTCAAGGAATCACCCCTCCTCTCCCCTCTTCCAAATACAATATCTTGAACCAGTAGGCCAACATCAAAGCATATGAAACCCTCCTAGACATGGTTGTCATCCCTAAACAACAGATGCATCTGAAACAATTCATGGAAGGAAAATCTTATGTTGTATCCAATCTTTCTGAAGAGGTAAACGAAGAGGATTATTCTATAAATAAAGTAGGTGTACATAAATTTAGATACCCTGTAAAAAATCCCCCTTTTTATATTTCTGTAAATATTATGGATACGATTGTCCATTGTTGCCTTATTGATGGTCGTTCAGGCCCAAGGGTGATGTCAAATATTATTATGGTAGATCTAGTCTTATCTTGTACAAATAAAAACGCCAAAAGCATGCTCTCCTATAATATTCTACAACAAAAAATCATAGGTGAGATTAAATATGTGACCTTATTTTTGTGCACTCATCCTGAGATAAGAACAACCCTCAACATTCAGGCAACTGATATGCCTGTAAGAAATTACTCAATTATCTTGGGAAGAGATTGGCAAGCCTTAATAGGTGGATACCTCTCACTCGGTGGAACACATTTATCCATTCCTCGGAATGAAAAAAACATTATAGTCCTTAGAGAAGGAAGGATATCACCTTACATAGAGAGTGTCCCACAACCTAATGTAAACTATATCGAAGAGGACCTAGGAGTGTATTCCATCTTCGTTGAGGAGGATAATATTCCTTTGGAAAAAATTGATTTAGATGATGGTATGTGTCACATGCACTTTGATGGTTCATGATCTAATGAAGGTAATGGAGTTGGCATTGTCTTGATTTCTCCTATAGGAAAAATCCATAGCTTTTCTTATAGGTTGGATTTTGATTGTACAAACAATGTCATTGAATTTGAATCTTTATTATTAGTCATTGAAAATGCCTATAATCTTGGTTGTGGTCACCTTTCAATTTTTGGGGATTCTGAGCTTGTTGTTAACCTTGTACATAAGATTTATTCCCCTAGAAACAAGTTGATGAAACGATACACCCGTATTGTTTGGGAACTTATATTGAACCTATTATATTTCAATATCACTCACATAAAGAGGGAACTAAATTCAATGGTTGATCGATTAGCATTTTTTGCAACTTCCCCTACTCGGAAACTTCTACCACACAGACCCGATTGTACCTTCCAATATTTGTATCATCCACATATCCCTGACAATACATAAACTTGGCAGGTCTTCCCTAACGATGAGATAATTTGTGATTTTATCCAAAATGAACCTTTTAAGCCTAAGGAAATTATATCCATAGAAGATAATAAGATTACTAAAGGCTTGAATCCTCTAGAGAGTTCATTTTCTTAGATTAATGTAGGCAACAAGGAGGAACAGAAAGAAGTGGAGTTGAAAAGGAAGGTGGGTGAAACCATATCCTTGAACATTGGGACACCCAAGACTCCAAAGAATGTTAAAATAGGTGCCAAATGTTCAGAGGAAGACAGAGTGAAGTTTTCCAAGCTGCTTGGTGAATTTCAAGATGTTTTTGCTTGGTCTTATGATGATATTGGTGGTTTTGATCCTAGTCTTATACAACATGCCATCCCCATTCAGGAAGGCGTAAAACCAGTCAGGTAGAAACAAATACCGATTAACCCTGTGCTAGAAGCAACTATTCGAAAGGAGTTGGAAAAACTCTTGAATACTGGAATCATATTTCTGGTAAAGTATTCTGAATGGGTTTCAAATCTGGTTCTTGTTCAGAAAACAATTGGTCAAATCAGATTATGTGTTGATTTTCACGCATTAAATCGAGCTAGCATAAAAGATCACTTCCCTCTCCCTAACATGGAAATGATTTCGTAGAAAATTGCAGGGTCACAAATGATGTCCTTACTTGACGGTTTTTCCGATTACAATCAAATCAAGGTAAAAGGGGTACATAAATTAAAACCATCTTTATAACTCATTGGGTACCTTTGCTTATGAACATATGCCTTTTGGTTTATCTAATGCAAGTTCCACCTTTCAAAGAGCTATACAATTAGATTTTGATGATTTGATTAGTAAGATCATTCAGATCTACCTTGATTACTTAATAATATATTCTAAAATCCAATCAGATCATTTTGGTCATCTGAGAAAAGTTCTCATGTGATGTAGGAAATTTGGCATTTCTCTAAATCCTTCCAAGTCCATTTTTGGCGTTACCAAGGGAAAACTCCTGGGGCACATCGTTTCCGATTCAAGAATAAGAATTGATCCTGAAAGGATTGTTGCTATAGTTAATATTCATGCGCCCACTTCCAAGAAAGAAGTCCAAGATTTTATGGGGGTTATTAACTTTGTCCGTAGGTTTGTTCCAGATTTTGTTGTGATGGTCAAACCAATTCATAATATTCTTAAGCAGGATCATTCTTTTTCTTGGACAGAGGATGTCAAAAACACTTTTGAAGGGATTAAGAAAGCAATCAATTCTACACTGGTTTTGGCGAAGCCATATTTTGAGAAGGAATTCATGATATACACTAATTCTACTGAGGAGGCAATTTGTGTTGTCCTCACGCAAAATGATGACCAAGGAAATGAAAAACCAGTGGCTTACATGAGTAAAATTGTGTCTGATGATGAATTTAAATATTATTTTATTGAGAAACATGCTTTCTCTCTTGTTAAGGCCATTGAAAAGTTTCACCACTACATCTTAGGTAAGCATACGTTGGTAAAGGTCCCTTTACCTGTTGTCAAGGTTTTTCTCTCATAGATTTATCTTTCAGGAAATCTTGCACATTAGCTTGCCAAGATCCAGGAGCATGATTTGAATATTGTGACTTCTACCACTATAAAGGGATGTGACCTAGCCCTTCACTTGGATCATCGTGTTGAGAATGGTGAATAAATTGATGAAGAAGATAGTTCATTTTCTACTCTCTTTTACATTGACGATTAGATCCTTGCTGTGTCTGAACATCCTTGGTACAAGAATTTGGTTTATTATTAATAGAACCAAATATGTCCAGACAACTTAGACATTCATCAAAGGAAAAGACTTTGTCTTGAATCTGCAAGACATGTCATTATAGGAGACTTCTTATTTCGAAGATCTGTTGATGGTGTGTTGCTTCGCTATGTAAACAAAGAAGACACACGGAAACTATTGCAAGAAGCCCATGGCTCATCAAATTCTGTCATTCATGTAGGAGGTCATTTTTCTGCCAAAACTATTGCTTTCAAGATTATTAGAAAAGGATACTATTGGCCTTCAATATTTCATGACTCTTATGTTTTTTCGAGGTCTTGTGACAAGTTCCAAAACTTTTTTGGGAAAGAACATCTTTCAGCCATGCCATTACAACCTGTCCTACCATATTTTCCCTTTTCAAAGTGGGGATTGGATTTTATTGGTCCTATTAATCGTCCCTCTTAAGCTCGACAATTTTTTTATTTTAACAACCATAGACTATTTTACAAAATGGGCTGAAGTTGTCCGACTTAAGCATTCCACAAACGATCAAGTAATTTATTTCTTTGAAAATAATATTTTTTCCAGATTTGGTCTTCCATTAGAGATTATTACAAATAATGGCCCTGCTTTCATTTCTTCTAAACTGACTCAATTTCTAGCCAAGTTGGGGGTTAAACATTTCACCTCATCATATTATTACCCCCAAGTAAATGAGCGGGCCAAATATAATAACAAAAATCTAGTAAGAATCGTCAAAAGGCTAATCGAAGATAAGCCTCATCAGTGGCACACTCTCCTCACCTACGCCCTCTCGACAGATTGAACTACCACCAAGGTAAGCACTGGTTGCACTCCTTTTCATCTTGTTTATGGTCATGAATCCCTCTTGCCAACCAAGATGGAACTTTCTTTCTTAATGTTGATGCTACAGATCGAAGAATTAAATTCTTCACATGTTTCACGAAGGATAAATGCACTACTAGATTTGGAAGAACAAAGGATGATTTCTTTGGATAATATCAAAAGGAGACAATAATATGTTAAGAAGTATTTCAACAAGAGTGTTAAGACTGTCAAGTTTAAGGTCAATTAAAAATTCTTGTTATGGGATTCAGCTCACGCTGATAGGGGAAGACATTCAAAATTTCAGAAATTATGGCTGGGTCCTTTCAAGATCACTTTTGTCTTAGGTACAAATTCATACATTTTAAAGGATTTACAAGAGCAATTGTTTTCCTACAACACTAACGGTTCTCACTTAAAGCATTACATGGAACCAACTTGAAAAGATCTAATGTTGTCTAGATTTTATGTATATTAGTAGTCTAGCTCTGTTTTCAGTTTTCGCTATTTTTCTTTTCTACTTACAGTAGTTGATTTATGTTTTCTGTTTTAATCATTCCTATCGCTTTACTTTTTTGTCACTTTATTTCTACTTCCTAATTTTCTGCAATTTTATTATGTTTGATCTTTATTTTGTCATCTTTTTAGTCGACAATAAGATGTTGGATCAATTATGCCATGGTGACACTCTTGTGAGATATTGTTAGTTAATAACAATCAGGCTTACACCGTTGTTACGATGTTCCCCTAAAGACACTTGAATTTTTTATCTACCTTCATTGTTGTCTTATAAAAGGATTGGTTAGCTCCTGCTTCTTCTTTCCATTTCTTCATCCATTTGAGAAATAAAAGAGCAGATCCATGAGGTTTTCTCCTTGAAATAAGAGTCGATTTTGGTTGAATGATTATGCATACAGGGATAAACACCCTCATACTTAACATTTTTCATAAGTTATTCCCAAATTCCTGGTCATTTTTCCATTAAATCCACTCACTTCCCCCTATTGCATAATTATTCTGGTTTCATCCTCTAAAAATATTGTTTTGGTCTGCAAGACCATGATTTTTGAGTTCTAAATCTATTGAAAACAAATTTCCCTGTGGATTCACCAGTTTGTTGACGATTAAAAATTGCAACGACTCTTTTCCTGTAAAGTGTTGTTGAAGCCTATTATGATAATGGTAAATAATACTAGTAGGTGGGAACCCCTTGTAGATTGGAGATCGGGTCTGTTTCTTATTTGATGTTATTCTATTGTTCGACATTGCTTACATGGTTGGTGACATCTTGTTTTTATTGGATGATAGATCAGGTGTATCATACATGTTTATTTTGCTGCTCCAGGCTCAGGGCTTTATATTACAATGACCTAGGCTATTCATGGTCACCATTGTTGTCTATTCTTGGATCTATTACTTATGATACCTGCAGCAGATATATGTTAGTAGCAAAAAATAAAAGAAAATTAAGAGGAGATTAAGCAAGGTAAACGAAAATGCAAAAGGAATAAACTAAAACATGCTATATACTATGCTACATGCATCAATTTTTAATGAGTCATTGCTATCCTAGCTATTAAGTTAGTAGCTATGCGATTTTTTTGAGCTATATAATTAATATGCATAGTGATCATTTTATGGCATGAGTTGATGTGGATCACGCTATTGGTATGATTTGATACATGGTTTATTGGATTATATAATTGATATGTTATATGGTCAAGTCAAAATGGGAGGTATGATGTGGATGACACATTTGACAAGTAATAGACACAGATTACAATGCAGTGTAAATTAATGGTGTTAGTGAAAAGCTTGTTGGCATGTACTAATGAGTAAATGAACTATGGGTGGAGGCGACGTGCATTTACTGCACGTCACCCCTACTCCCTCCATTGGCCACCACCCTAGTTGGGCTATTGTTCGACCTTTTCGTTGTGGTCATGCTCTGATTTCTGAGGAGAGAGGAACCACTCGGCCAACTCACCTTTTAAGGTGTTCGATTATGAAATGATTATTGGCTCGGGTGTATTGGTTTGTGCTTTCCTTAAGTATTGCAACTATGTAAAAATTTTGATTTGGATTGAAGCGTTGATGATTCTCTCTGCAAAAATGTTGAAGTCATAATATTATTGGTCATCCTAGGTGTTAGAGGCCATAAGGACTCTCTGTTATCCATGTTGGTTTAGTTGGATGGTTTTGTTGGTTTTGGGTGGCCAACTGTCCTCACATCACTATATCTAGTCTTTGTCTTTTATGGGTTTTTATGGTTGGAAGCACTCTGTGTCACTGCATCTTGTTCACTTGAGCATTGGTTTGTTTCCACCACTAAAGGTTACATAGTGGGTTATTTTTTTCTTTCTCGACCCTGCCTTCACTTCAACGTTGTGGAGTCTCGTCCACTGTTATATCCCTCCTATCACAGGATTTGTTACCTTTCCACGACTAAGTTGTGGTTCCCTCTGTGTATGCACCGTTAGTCTTAGAGGTTTTCACCATTAGAAAGAGTCGGTTATAGATTTCCCTATGTTGGTCACAAAGAAAACCCTTAACTCTGTAGGGATGAGGGTTGATATAGAAGACTAGTGTGGCATGTCAGGTTTACTCCATGGTTATTGTTGGATGGTTGTGTATTGTCGAAAATAATTGGGTACATATTCACCCAATTGGTTATGTGACAATAGTTTTTGGTTTTGGTACATAGTCACTTCCTGTTTACTACAATGGACCAACCCTGCATTGTTAATTGGTCAGTCCAAACACACAATCAATTTCCTTGTGTTTGATAATCCAATATTGTTTTAATTTGAGAAGGTCACAACCTCACTTCATGTCGATGCATGGGTATGTGTGGTTCCCACAGCATGTTGGGTCGGTTATTGATTATTATGAGATTCCAAGTATAGGCTCAACACGATGTGTTGAATTAATACTATGATTGTGTGTTCAAAATTGTAAAATGGGAATATCGCATCATGTTGTTTTGGGTGGTTTCTCACTATGTGTGACATGGATAATTCTACGTTTCACACTCAGATATACTCACATATTTTTAAGCACGACTTGATGCAATTGAATTATTTGTTTTATGAAGCCAGGCATGATGTTGGTACCTCGTTGTGTTGGATGGATAGCCCATCATTTTGATTAGTTAGAGTCACATCGAATTGGGCTTATACAGTGAAATAATTACACTTGCATGATTGAATTATTTTATGCATAACATGTGTTGAAATGGTGGCTATTGTCTGCTTGCTTAAATGATGAGTTAGGTTTTTACAATTAAATATGGATTATTGGGTTGACTGCCATGATGTATGTTTAAAGAATATAATGCATTTTAAATGGCAGGCTCGATTTCAGTGATAGTATAACTTCATTGAAATTTTGAAATACAACTTTGGGTGTATTTGATGATTGAAGAAATATGTGGGCAGTGGTTGATTCTGATGGTTAACAGAGTGGAAATGGTTATTATTACACATTTGAGAATTGTTATAAATAAAAGGAACAAAAATCCCCTTACATATTTGTGTGGAATGCATATTGTCTTACTGATGGCACTGGGTTAGACATTTGACTATGAACAATGAACTAGTTAATACACAGTAATTATTATTGGGTCACAATGATCGTTTGGTTGATGTATCCCCTTTTGACAGAATGATTATATGGATTACTTGATTAATTTTGAGAACAATATCCTCTCTCATTCCCCGCCATTATTTTTCTTTTCGCTAATTACAACCCCATCGCCTTCCCACATTCATTCTTCACTCCCTATTCTAAAAATTGATTACATTTGAGAAAAAATTTGTGTTAAAGCAGTTTGGCAGTAACAGTGTCTTGGTTGAATTACAATGATGTTTTTTTACTTGCAATTGATTGTTGTTATCCTTGAGAAATAACCATTTTTTTCCCTCATCATATCATGTTTCGCTAAATACAAACGCCTCATGTATCCGAAGACCATTTATTCACCCCCTGCTCATTGATTAACGGTTAGACAATTTGTATGGATTGGATTGCGTGGGTCTGATACATCGCTGAGCCAAAATCTATTTCATATTTTAGGAGTTGTCATGTATGGTTGTTTAAAATACTATTTGCTAATAAATCATGCATACATGGATCAGCTATTCAAATAAAAGGTTAAAAATGGAGGCCTACTACGCCTCTGTCAAAGAGAGGGACGCTACTACCCCTTCCGAATATTCAAATAATTTTGGTAAATCTGTGTCCTCCCATTTGCATTGGAAGGATGATTTCTCTCATATGATCAACAAGATGAGTTTTAAATATTCTACACACTAAGACAGTTTCAGAAGGACTAAAGGATGATAGCATCAGCAAGGGAAAAATTGCCTCACAAACTTGGAAATATGGATTTTGAGTGTTATTTTATCTATTGTTGCTGACAGTTGACTTTAGGGATCTTTGGGCCACATGTTTTATTTTTGGATATATGAGTAATATTTTTTAGAATAATTTCAAATATTATAAGATAAATTGTCAAATGTGAATATGTGGATGGGATTCACAAGGAGGTGTGTCTTTCTTAACTAAGTAGTTATGTTATGAGTTAAAGGGAGTCACAAGGGGTCCCACCTACTAGTTATTATTTATTTATAACCCTTACTTGTTGGCATGATTTACAGGAAAGCACGTGCTTGTCATTGATGGAAAGAACAGTAGTGACGATGGCATGATTACAGGAAGAGTGTGCAAAAGGAATCAAAGCTCATAAGAGATGGCGCAATAACCCTCAGATCAAATCAAGACCGTCGGATCTATAAGCCAGATCTACGGCAGGGATCAATTGCGGGGAGCGAAAGCTAAATTAAACTACTCACCAGTTACAATCCTGCAATCTTTCTAAATCATCAAATCTCATAGCTTCAAAGATCTATGACTGTCATTGTTCCAACAAACAATGAGTTTAAGTTAGATTAAATCGTGACCGTTGGATGCGCAATTACCAAATCTATGATGGGGATGAATTGTAGATATTGAAAGGAGAATTAAATATCGCACTTGTTCCAATCCCGCAATTAGTCAGGACCATCCGATCTTATTGCTTCAAAGATTGACGATTGGGTTGACTCACCAACAGCGCACAACTTCAAATTGCGGAGTTTGGGTGTCAAGTTAAATCACTCACAAGTTGTGGTTCCACAATCATCGTCGACCATTGATCTGGTTCGAGTGTCCTCATGACCATTAGATCATTTTTTAGTGGAAGGACAAGATAAGTGGGGGAAAATGATTGAGAATTCGACTATGCGAATTATCATTAGCCGTTAGGTCACTTTCGAGTGGAAGGACAGAATAAGCCAGCAAAGCCGCATCATATAAAGATCGAGTCATCGATCTAATTTCATGATCAACGAACAACATTCACTTCATATCTAAAGAGGCGAGGAGGTTACACTCTGGAGAGCTTGAGATTTCAAATTCCTGAAATGCGAATTTTCGTCAGTCGTTGGATCATTCCAAGTGGAAGGATAGGATACACCAAAAGATCTACATTGCAGAAAGATCAAGTCGTTGATCTAGTATTATGATCAATGAACAGTATTCACTTTGGATATAAAGATACACGGAGGTTACGCTCTAGAAAGTTTGATATTGGAAAAATCCGAAGCCCGGAAATCTGAAATGAATAAGGACCATCGGATTTGGAGGACATACAAGGACCATTGGATCAATGTTGTTGGTCAGCAGACCACATCAGCAGATCATGTCAGCAGACCACGTCAGCAAGGATATGTGGCAGACTATGTCAACAGACCACATCAACGAATACACATGGCATAATCAAATGATGACAAGTATCAATAAGAAATTGGATCATTCCATGTCAACAAGTGACTTAAGCAAGTTGTGTCACTACGAGATAATTCTTTGGGAGTTTCACCACCAAGAAATTTCAAAAGTCCCAAAGTCCCAAAGGGCGAAGGTCTAAATTCACTCTCAGTCGTCGATCTAAGATACACCAGGAGTTAGGAAAACTGTTATATCCAAGAGAAGAACATGTGCCACATGAGGATCCATGTCAGCAAGGACACGTGGTGCAATCAGACAATGACAAGTGTCAAGTTGATTCAGCATTTCAGGTACGTGGAAATCACAAATCTGAGTGACATGTGGAAGATACTAGGCTCATGACATGTCATCAAGGGATGTAAGTAAGTGACAGCACTCCAGAGGAAAGAAGGGGTTTGAGATTTGAAATCTCCGAAGTCTAGAGACCCGAAGGAGATTTTGATCGTTGATATGAAAGGGACATGTGTCAGTGGATTGAAAACTTCATAAATTGACGTATGGAGAAAAGAACAGGTTGAGATTTGAAATCTCTGATGTCCGGAGACCCGTAGGAGATATCGACCGTCAATCTGATGTCAAGTGCACTCTCAACCATTGATCAAGATACAATGGAAGGATAACGTAAGTGTAATAGCCAAATACCCAGAGTAAAAGGTGGCCATCCATCTCAACGGTTGATTAAGTCATGGCCGTCATATGAAGCCTTGTAAGAATCAAATCCGATGATTGATCCATTTCCGCAAAATGAATGTAAACCATTTGATCTGTTAGGGAATTTTGATTCAGAAGTTTTGAAAGGTTTGAAACCCAAAAGTTCTGAAGGGAAAAGTGTCAAAGTTACGATAGTCGTCCATTTCAGGAGAATGAATCGTGGTCGTTGAATTGATAAGAGCTCATTAAGCCCAGGCCTATGGTCACCACCAGTGATCATGTGAAGGAAGGGCCTTAGAAGCCAAAGAAGCCATAATTGACTGGTTGTAACTAACCGAGTAGACAAAGAGTTTCGAATTCTATAGAAGATAAGGAATCTCATCGTAACACCCACTGATGATGAACACATTGATCTAACCGATCGGGATGACGAAGAGTTTCCATCATGATCAAGCAGAGGACTCGATGTGAGAAAAATATGCAGAACAAAGAAGTGAGGTGATTATGCTAGTTAGCTATGCAGTTGTGAGGAAGCGACGCAGTGAACAACCTGTAGGGAAGAACAGTGACGCAGTGAAGAGCATGTAGAGGAATAGCACATATAATTCATATGGCAGACAGAGTATAAAATGCGAAAGAACATAAAGTGCAGAGTATGCGAGCATAAATACACTGATGCGGGAAGAATAGAGTAGTGTAGCAGAACAATGATGAGACTAGTAAGACATTGATAAATGTTGTATCACTGTGATAAATTTAAGAAAGAAAAGATTTATATTTCAGGGTGGTAGGGAGGTGTTAGGGAGGACTAGTGTCCTCAAAGTTTCAAGTGGGTGCTTGAACATATGGAGTTGTAGCTTCCATCTGGTTGCATCCAAAAAAACCAGGGTGGCAGGGTGGTGCAAGGGAGAACTATTGTTCTCTATTATACAAGTTGGTGCCTGTGTGACTGGAAGTTTGTGCTGGAAGACTCAGGGAGTTGGTGCTTCCTTCTAGTGGATGCTAGAGAAACCAAAGAGTTGGTGCTTTCAGCAAGTTGTTGCTTGTAAAATAGAGGTTGTAGCCTCAAGAGGATTTGGAGCTCATAAGAATGATAATGTATAGAAAATAAAGATTACTTGTCATATCAAGAAGAAGAGGTTTTTCCCTTTATGGGTTTCCTCAGGAAATATTTGTCTCTGTATATTTCATGTGTATGATTGATGTTGAATATTCTATTTCTTACTTCCCTTCTTTATTGTTATCATCATTGAGTGTTCTGTAAAGAGTTCAAAATGGCCATAATTTTTTAATCACAGTAAC
>SNQJ01S0016472.1:51253-62198 GCA_010110895.2 Picea sitchensis
GTATAAGAGACAGGTTCCTTTTATCTAAGGGTAGATCCTAGAGATTAAACATGACTAGCCATGAAGGAAATTCAACCAATAAGGCCCCCCTGTTCAATGGAACAAAATTCACCTTCTGGAAATTTAGGATGAGAACCTACATAATGGCCCTAGGTGCAGTTGTCTGGGATGTGGTAGAGACTGGTTATGTAAAGCCAGTTGTACTAGATTCTAAGGATGACAAGCTAGAATTCAGCTTCAACGCTAAGGATATGAATTCTATTCTGAGTGGGCTTGCAGAAACAAAATTTATAAAATTTGTGCACTTAGAATCTGCCAAAGAAATGTGTGACAAACTCATCAGTAGTTATGAATGTAATGAGAAGGTAAAGGATGCCAAGCTTCAGACCTATGGATTACAGTTTTAACAACTAAATATGAAAGAGGATGAAATTGTTGGGAAGTACTTTCTGAGAGTTGAAGAACAAGTAAATGCAATGATAGGACTTGGTGAAAAAATTGAGGATGTCTCTTTAGTTCAGAAAATTTTGAGATCTTTGCCAGATAGGTTCAACCCAAAGGTCTCTGCTATAGAAGAAATTAATGATCTAAAAGCTCTGTCTATTGACCAACTCCTAGGAAATCTGACTGCCTATGAAATGAGGATAGGTAAAGATAAACCCACCTCTAGAGAAGCATCATTTATAGCAGATAAGAATGAGGATTCTGAGCCTGATCAAATTGAAGGAAAATTTGTGACAAGACTAAAGAAAGGATCAGTCAAGTACCAAGGCAAATTTCCCTTCAAATGTTTTAATTGTGGAAAGATAGGTCACTTTTCATCTAAGTGTCCACAAAAGAAACAGGATCGGAATTCTGAAAGTGAAAAGAAGTACAAACCCAAGACATTTGGTAAAAAGAAAAGTCTATGTGTAAACAATGATGACTCTTCAAAAGACAAATATAGTGTATCTTCATGTGAAGATAATATTAATGACTTTATTCTTATTTTCAAAGAGGATTATCATAATAAAAGCACAGGAAGTGATGTTGATGATGAATAAGTTGTAGTTGACTTGGAAGGAGAACTGATCAGTGCTCTAGAATAAATTGCTAGACTCAGATCTAAGAAGAAAAATAAAAAACAATTGTTGATACAGTTCGAGAAAGACAATAAAGGACCTGATGAAGAATTTTCCCTGTTAAAAGTGGAATTAGAAGAGGCAAAGAAAATAGAGGACATTTTGAAACAACAGTTATCAGAAAAGAAGGCAAGATGTGAAGCCTCGGAAGAAGAGGTAGTAAAAACCAAAAAAGAGATGGAGAAGTTTAAAACATTGTATCTCCAAAATCTTCCAAGCATTAAAGCCACAACAAACTTAACGACATTCTAAGCAAACAAATATATCCTTTGTTGCAGGCTGGTTTAGGTTATGTAAATGGTTCAAGAAGCAATCGGCCAGAAAGCAAAGATCCAGTAAATATGATCAATTTCCAATTCAGCAGACAATTAGACCATGAGAGTACTCTGTCACCAAAATCTAATGAAGACAAGATGATCCTTGATAAAAAACAAATAGATCAGAAGATGGAGCAACAAATGCCAAGAAGAAGGCCATCCTTCAGGTACCAAAATTTCTTCCATGGCTACTATTTTTGTTGTTCTAATTTTGGTCATCAGAATGTAAGTTGTCAAATTAATTTTAGAGACATTCAACAAAGGAGGTAAAGAAATAACCAATCTTTACAACATAAAACTAAGCAACCAATGAATAGACAATGTAGCACCAATCACTTTGACCTACTGAAAAATGATCTTGAATGTTATAATTGTCATAACTTCGGACACAAAGTTGCAAACTGCCATCTGAAAAAGTACAAGGCACATCCAAGGATAAATCCTTTAGCTAGAAATGCCAGCACATGGGAAAAGAAAGATAGTGAAAAATGTGGTCTAGTACTTTCAACTCAAAAACAAAAAGACTCCTGGTATATAGATAGTGGATGTTCCAAGCACATGACTAGAGACAAGGATAAGTTTATGTCTATAAGTAAAAGAAAAATAGGAAATGTAACCTTTGGAAATGATGAACCAAGTAAAATCAAGGGTAAAGGAATGGTGAGTTTGAGTAATGGTAAAGGAAAATCCCAGGATGTTATGCTTGTATATGGGTTGAAACATAATTTGCTCAGTGTAAGTCAAATTTGTGACAGAGGATGTGAAATGGTGTTCACTTCCAAGGATTGTAAGATAAAGTCAGTAAACTCAAGACAAGTGGTGGCTAAAGGAATAAGGATAGAAAATAATGTATATGTGTTGAAAGAAGATAAAGAAGAGTTTCATATAAGAAAACATGACGAAAGTTGGTTATGGAATAGGAGAGTTTGACATCTAAACTTTGACCACTTAATGAAGCTCAAAAATCTTGAGGTCGTAAAAGATCTTCCAAGAATATCAAAGCCACAAGACTCTATGTGTAAACCCTACCAAGTAGGAAAGCTAACCAGGACACAATTTAAATCCAAGAGCTCTACTTCAATAGAGAAACCACTCCAATTAGTTCATATGGATTTATGTGGACCATCAAGACAAGAAGGAATAGGGAAGGAAAACTATTTTATGTTGATCATTGATGATTACTCCAAACTTACTTGGGTTGCTTTTCTCAAAGAAAAAGCTGAAGCATTTGAGAAATTTAAAATATTTAAGGCTTTAACTAAGAATCAAACAGGCAAGAGTTTAAAGGCAGTAAGATCAGGCAGAGGAAGAGAATTTATGTCAAGTGATTTCAAGGAATTATGTGATAAACATGGGATCAATATAGAATACACAATCCCAGGAAATCCACAACAAAATGGAGTAGTTGAGAGGCAAAACATAACAGTTTAGAAAATGGCCAGGTCAATGATGAATGAGAAGAACATTGGTCAAACTTACTGGCAGGGATGATTTTAGGGGCTAAATTTCGCTCATGGGCTAATTTTCCATGGTTTTTCCAAAAACGAGATTTGCTATTTTAAAAATGATTCGCTGAAATTCTATAGGATAAAATTATTTTACCTTAAAATTCGCCAAAATTTTATAAAAACTATATA
The DNA here is from genome assembly GCA_010110895.2 of Picea sitchensis. Classification (NCBI taxonomy): domain Eukaryota; kingdom Viridiplantae; phylum Streptophyta; class Pinopsida; order Pinales; family Pinaceae; genus Picea; species Picea sitchensis. The sequence goes on from SNQJ01S0016472.1 coordinate 54,329, forward strand.
AAATACTTATAAATTTGAATATTTTTACAAAAATATCGCCAAACATTTATAGTTGACATATGAAGGATTAGTAATATTCACCAAGGTTTCTACATTTTAAAATAAATTTCCATCCTNAGAGTTTTGTACGAGATTGTTTCATGATTCATGATATACATAATATATGATAGCGGGGTTTTTAGCTTTACGCTTTCCCGGTAAAACTTATTGTGTTATGTGTTATTGATATTTCACCTTGTGCATTGTGGTTGTGTTGTGATTGTGGTTGTTTAAATTGCTTCCGCAATAATAGTAGAAGCGATTCTGTATTTAACAAGTTGCGGTAATTGTTAGATCAGGAGAATCGCAGGAATACATTAATTTGTATCGAAATTTCTACACGCTGATAGGGGAAGACATTCAAAATTTCAGAAATTATGGTTGGGTCCTTTCAAGATCACTTTTGTCTTAGGTACAAATTCTTACATTTTAAAGGATTTACAAGAGCGATTGTTTTCCTACAACACTAACGGTTCTCACTTAAAGCATTACATGGAACCAACTTGAAAAGATCTAATGTTGAATGGATTTTCTGTATTTTAGTAGTCTAGCTCTGTTTTCAGTTTTAGCTATTTTTCTTTTCTACTTACAGTAGTTGATTTATGTTTTCTGTTTTAATCATTTCCTATCGCTTTACTTTTTTTTCACTTTATTTCTACTTCCTAATTTTCTGCAATTTTATTATGTTTGATCTTTATTTTGTCATCTTTTTAGTCGACAATAAGATGTTGGATCAATTATGCCACGGTGACACTCCTGTGAGATATTGTTAGTTAATAAAAATCAAGCTTACACGGCTGTTACGATGTTCCCCTAAAGACACTTGATTTTTTTATCTACCTTCATTGTTGTCTTATAAAAGGATTGGTTAGCTCCTGCTTCTTATTTCCATTTCTTCGTCCATTTGAGAAATAAAAGAGCAGATCCATGAGGTTTTCTCCTTGAAATAAGAGTTGATTCTGGTTGAATGATTATGCATACAGGGATAAACACCCTCATACTTAACATTTTTCATAAGTTATTCCCAAATTCCTGGTCATTTTTCCATTAAATCCACTCACTTCCCCCTATTGCATAATTATTCTGGTTTCATCCTCTAAAATTATTGTTTTGGTCTGCAAGACCATGATTTTTGAGTTCTAAATCTATTGAAAACAAATTTCCCTGTGGATTCACCAGTTTGTTGACGATTAAAAATTGCAACAACGCTTTTCCTGTAAAGTGTTGTTCAAGCCTATTATTATAATGGTAAATAATACTAGTAGGTGGAAACCCCTTGTAGATTGGAGATCGAGTCCATTTCTTATTTGATGTTATGCTATTGTTTGACATTGCTTACATGGTTGGTGACATCTTGTTTTTATTGAATGATAGATCAAGTGTATCAAACATGTTTATTTTGCTGCTCCAGGCTCAAGGTTTTATATTACAATGACCTAGGCTATTCATGGTCACCATTGTTGTCTATTCTTGGATCTATTACTTATGATACCTGCAGTAGATATATGTTAGTAGCAACAAATAAAAGAAAATTAAGAGGAGATTAAGCAAGGTAAACGAAAATGCAAAAGGAATAAACTAAAACATGCTATATAATATGCTACATGCATCAATTTTTAATGAGTCATTGCTATCCTAGCTATTAAGTTAGTAGCTATGCGATTTTTTTGAGCTATATAATTAATATGCATAGTGATCATTTTATGGCATGAGTTGATGTGGGTCGTGCTATTGGGATGATTTGATACATGGTTTATTGGAATATATAATTGATATGTTATATGGTCAAGTCAAAATGGGAGGTATGATGTGGATGGCACATTTGACAAGTAATAGACACAGATTCCAATGCAGCATAAATTAATGGTGTTAGTGAAAAGCTTGTTGGCATGTACTAATGAGTAAATGAACTATGGGTGGAGGTGATGTGCATTTACTGCACGTCACCCCTACTCCCTCCATTGGTCGCCACCCTAGTCGGGCTATTGTTTGACCTTTTCGTTGTGGTCATGCTCTGATTTCTTAGGAGAGAGGAACCGCTCGGCCAACTCGCCTTTTAAGGTGTTCAATTATGAAATGATTATTGGCTCGGGTGTATTTGTTTGTGCATTCCTTAAGTATTGCAACTGTGTAAAAATTTTGATTTGGATTGAAGCGTTGATGATTCTCTCTGCAAAAATGTTGAAGTCATAATATTATTAGTCATCCTGGGTGTTAGAGGCCATAAGGACTCTCTGTTATCCTTGTTGGTTTAGTTGGAGGGTTTTGTTGGTTTTGGGTGGCCAACTGTCCTCACATCACTATATCTAGTCTTTGTCTTTTATGGGTTTTTATGGTTGGAAGCACTATGTGTCACTGCGTCTTGTTCACTTGAGCATTGGTTTGTTTCCACCACTAAAGGTTACGCAGTGGGTTATTTTGTTCTTTCTCGGCCCTGCCTTCACTTCAACGTTGTGGAGTCTCATCCACTATTATATCCCTCCTATCATAGGATTTGTTACCTTTCCACAACTAAGTTGTGGTTCCCTTTGTGTATGCATCGTTAGTCTCGGAGGTTTTCACCATTGGAAAGAGTCGGTTCTAGATTTCCCTATGTTGGTCACAAAGAAAACCCTTAACTCTGTAGGGCTGAGGGTTGATATAGAAGACTAGTGTGGCATGTCAGGTTTACTCCTTGGTTATTGTTGGATGGTTGTGTATTGTCGAAAATAATTGGGTACATATTCACCCAATTGGTTATGTGACAATAGTTTTTGGTTTTGGTACATAGTCACTACTTGCTTACTACAATGGACCAACCCTACATTGTTAATTGGTCAGTCCAAACACATAGTCAATTTCCTTGTGTTTGATAATCCAAAATTTTTTTAATTTGAGAAGGTCACAACCTCACTTCATGTCGATGCGTGGGTATGTGTGGTTCCCACAACATGTTGGGTCGGTTATTGATTATTATGACAGTCCAAGTATAGGCTCAACACGATGTGTTGAATTAATACTATGATTATGTGTTCAAAATTGTAAAATGGGAATATCACATTGTGTTGTTTTGAGTGGTTTCTCACTGTGTATGACATGGATAATTATAGGTTTCACACTCAGATATACTCACATATTTTTAAGCACGACTTGATGCAATTGAATTATTTGTTTTATGAAGCTAGGCATGATGTTGGTACCTCATTGTGTTGGATGGATAGCCCATCATTTTGATTAGTTAGAGTCACATCGAATTGGGCTTATACAGTGACATAATTACACTTGCATGATTGAATTATTTTATGCATAACATGTGTTGAAATGGTGGCTATTGTCTCCTTGCTTAAATGATGAGTCAGGTTTTTACAATTAAATATGGATTATTGTGTTGACTGCCATGATGTATGTTTAAATAATATAATGCATTTTAAATGACAGGCTCGATTGCAGTGGCAGTATAACTTCATTGAAATTTTGAAATACGACTTTGGGTGTATTTGATGATTGAAGAAATGTGTGCCCAGTGGTTGATTCTGATGGTTAACAGAGTGGAAATGGTTATTATTACACATTTGAGAATTGTTATAAATAAAAGGAACAAAACTCCCCTTACATATTTTTTTGGAATGCATACTGTCTTACTGATGGCACTGGGTTAGACACTTGGCTATGAACAACGAACTAGTTAATACACAATAATTATTATTGGGTCACAATGATCGTTTGGTTGATGTGTCCCCTTTTGACAGAATGATTATATGGATTACTTGATTAATTTTGAGAACAATATCCGCTCTCATTCCCCACCATTATTTTTCTTTTCGCTAATTACAACCCCATCGCCTTCCCACATTCATTCCTCACTCCCTATTCTAAAAATTGATTACATTCAAGAAAAAAATTGTGTTGAAGCAGTTTGGCAGTAACAGTGTCTTGGTTGAATTACAGTGATGTTTTTTTACTTGCAGTTGATTGTTGTTATCCTTGAGCAGTAACCATTTTTTCCCCTCATCATATCATGTTTTGCTAAATACAAATGCCTCACGTATCCGAAGACCATTTATTCATCCCCTGCTCATTGATTAATGGTTAGACAATTTGTATGGATTGGATTGCGTGGGTCTGATACATCGCTGAGCCAAAATCTATTTCATATTTTAGGAGTTGTCATGTATGGTTATTTAAAAGACTATTTGCTAATAAATCATGCATACATGGATGAGCTATTCAAATAAAAGGTTAAAAATGGAGGCCTACTACACCTCTATCAAAGAGAGGGACTCTACTGCCCCTTTCGAATATTCAAATAATTTTGGTAAATCTGTGTCCTCCCACTTGCATTGGAAGGATGATTGCTCTCATATGATCAGCAAGATGAGTTTTAAATATTCTACACAGCCTAAGACAATTTTAGAAGGTCTAAGGGTTATAGCATCAGCAAGGGAAAAATTGCCTCACAAACTTGGAAATATGGCTTTTGAGTGTTATTTTATCTATTGTTGTTGACAATTGACTTTAGGGATCTTTGGGCCACATGTTTTATTTTTGGATATATGAGTAATATTTTTTAGAATAATTTCAAATATTATAAGATAAATTGTCAAATGTGAATATGTGGATGGGATTCATAAGGAGGTGTGTCTTTCTTAACTAAGTAGTTATGTTATGAGTTAAAGGGAGTCACAAGGCGTCCCACCTACTAGTTATTATTTATTTATAACCCTAACTTGTTGGCATGATTTACAGGAAAGCATGTGCTTGTCATTGATGGCAAGAACAGTAGTGACGATGGCATGATTACAGGAAGAGTGTGCAAAAGGAATCAAAGCTTAGAAGAGATGGCGCGATAACCCTTAGATCAAATCAAGACCATCGGATCTACAATCCATATCTACGGGAGGGATGAATTGTGGGGAGCGAAAGCTAAATTAAACTACTCACCAGTTACAATCCCGCAATCTTTATAAATCATCAGATCTCATGGCTTCAAAGATCTACGATTGTCGTTGTTCCAACAAACAATGAGTTTAAGTCAAATTAAATCGTGATTGTCGGATGCTCAATTGCCAAATCTACGATGGGGATGAATTGCGGATATTGAAAGGAGAATTAAATACCGTGCTTTTTCCAATCCCGCAATTAGTCAGTACCATCCAATCTTATAGCTTCAAATATTGACAATTGGGTTGACTCACCAACAACGCACAACTTCAAATTGTGGAGTTTGGGTGTCGAGTTAAATCACTCACAAGTTGTGGTTCCGCAATCATCGTCAACCGTTGATCTGGTTCGAGTGTCCTCATGACCGTTGGATCATTTTTTAGTGGAAGGACAGGATAAGAAGGGAAAAATGATTGAGAATTCGATTATGTGAATTATCATTAGCCATTAAATCACTTTCGAGTGGAAGGACAGGATAAGCCAGCAAAACCGCATCACAGAAAGATCGAGTCGTCGATCTAATTTCATGATCAACGAACAACATTCACTTCAAATCTAAAGAGGCAAGGAGGTTACACTCTGGAGATCTTGAGATTTCAAATTCCCAAAATGTGAATTTTCGTCAATCGTTGGATCATTCCAAGTGGAAGGATAGGATACTCCAGAAGAGCTACATCACAGAAAGATCAAGTCGTCGATCTAGTATTATGATCAATGAAAACGATTCACTTCGGATATAAAGATACGAGGAGGTTACACTCTGGAAAGTTTGATATTGGAAAAACCTGAAGCTCAAAAATCTAAAATGAATAAGGACCATCGGATTTGGAGGACATACGAGGACCATTGGATCAATGTTGTTGGTCAGCAGACCACATCAGCAGATCATGTCAGCAAACCACATCAGTAAGGATATGTGGCAGACCATGTCAACGAATACACATGGCATAATCAAATTATGACAAGTGTCAAGAAGAAATTGGCTCATTCGATGTTAACAAGTGACTTAAGCAAGTTGCGTCACTACGAGATAATTCCTTTGGGAGTTTCACCACCAAGAAATTTCAAAAGTCACGAAGTCCCAAAGGACGAAGGTCTGAATTCACTCTCAGTCGTCAATCTAAGATACACCGGAAGTTAGTACAATCGTTATATCCAAGAGAAGAACATGTGCCACATGAGGATCCATGTCAGCAAGGACATGTGGTGCAATCAGACAATGACAATTGTCAAGTTGATTCAACATTTCAGGTACGTGGAAATTACAAATCTGAGTGACATGTGGAAGATACTAGGCTCATGACACATCATCAAGTGATGTAAGTAAGTGACATCACTCCAGAGGAAAGAAGGGGTTTGAGATTTGAAATCTCTGAAGTCTGGAGACCCGAAGGAGATCTTGATCATTGATACGAAAGGGACATGCGTCAGTGGATTGACAACTTCATAAATTGACGTATGGAGAAAAGAATGGGTTGAGATTTGAAATCTCTGATGTCCAGAGACCCATAGGAGATATCGACCGTCGATCTGATGTCAGGTGCACTCTCAACCATTGATCAAGATACAATGGAAGGATAGCGTAAGTGTAATAGCCAAATACCCAGAGTAAAAGGTGGCCATCCATCTCAATGGTTGATTAAGTCATGGCCATCATATTAAGCCTTGTAAGAATCAAATCTGATGATTGATCCAATTCTGCAAAATGAATGAAAACTGTTTGATCTGTTAGGGAATTTTGATTCGGAAGTTTCAGAATTTTTGAAAGGTTTGAAACCCAACAGTTCTGAAGGGAAAAGTGTCGAAGTTACGATAGTCGTCCATTTCAGGAGAATGAATCATGGTCATTGAATTGATAAGAGCTCGTTAAGCCCAGGTCTATGGTCACCACCAGTGATCACATGAAGGAAGGGCCTTAGAAGCCAAAGAAGCCATAATTGACTGGTTGTAATTGACAGAGTAGACAAAGAGTTTTGACTTCTATAGAAGCTAAGGAATCTCATCATAACGCCCATTGATGATGAACACATTGATCTAACCGATAGGGATGACGAAGAGTTGCCATCATGATCAGGCAGAGGACTCGACGTGAGAAAAAGATGTAGAACAGAGAAGTGAGGTGATTTTGCTAGTTAGCTATGCAGTTGTGAGGAAGCGACGCAGTGAACAACCTATAGGGTAGAACAGTGACGCAGTGAAGAGCATGCAGAGGCATAGCACATAGAATGCATATGGTGCACAGAGTATAAAACGTGGAAGAACATAAAGCGCAGAGTATGCGAGAAGAAATACACTGATGTGGGTAGAACAGAGTAGTGTAGCAGAACAATGATGAGACTGGTAAGACATTGATAAATGTTGTATCACTGTGATAAGTTTAAGAAAGAAAATATTTATATTTCAGGGTGGTAGGGAGGTGCTAGGGAGGATTTGTTTCCTCAAAGTTTCAAGTGGGTGCTTGAACATATGGAGTTGTAGCTTCCATTTGGTTCTAGCCAAAAAAACCAGGGTGGTAGGGTGGTGCAAGGGAGAACTATTGTTCTCTATTATACAAGTTGGTGCCTATGTGACTCGAAGTTGGTGCTGGAACACTCAGGGAGTTGGTGCTTCCTTCTAGTGGATGCTAGAGAAACCAAAGAGTTGGTGATCTCAGCAAGTTTTTTCTTGTAAAACAGAGGTTGTAGCCTCAAGAGGATTTGGAGCTCATAAGAATGATAATGTACAGAAAATAAAGATTACTTGTCATATCAAGAAGAAGAGGTTTTTCCCTTTATGGGTTTCCTCAGGAAATATTTGTCTCTATATATTTCATGTGTATGATTGATGTTGAATATTATATTTCTTACTTCCCTTCTTTATTGTGATCATCATTGAGTGTTCTGTAAAGAGTTCAAAATGGCCATAATTTTTT
>SNQJ01S0016472.1:62237-75153 GCA_010110895.2 Picea sitchensis
CCAACAATTGGTATTAGAGACAGGCTCCTTTTATCTAAGGGTAGATCCTAGAGATTAAACATGACTAGCCATGAAGTAAATTCAACCAATAAGCCCCCCCTGTTCAATGGAATAAAATTCACCTTCTGGAAATTTAGGATGAGAACCTACATAATGGCCCTAGGTGCAGATGTCTAGGATGTGGTAGAGACTAGTTATGTAAAGCCAGTTGTACTAGCTTCTAAGGATGACAAGCTAGAACTCAACTTCAATGCTAAGGATATGAATTCTATTTTGAGTGGGCTTGCAGAAACAAAATTTGTAAAATTTATGCACTTAGAATCTGCCAAAGAAATGTGTGACAAACTCATCAGTAGTTATGAATGTAATGAGAAGGTAAAGGATGCCAAGCTTCAAACCTATGGATTACAGTTTTAACAGCTAAATATGAAAGAGGATGAAATTGTTGGGAAGTAATTTCTGAGAGTTGAAGAACAAGTAAATGCAATGATAGGACTTGGTGAAAAAATTGAGGATGTCTCTTTAGTTCAGAAAATTTTGAGATCTCTTCCAGATAGGTTCAACCCAAAGGTCTCTGTTATAGAAGAAATTAATGATCTAAAAGATTTTTCTATTGACCAAATCCTAGGAAATATGACTGCCTATGAAATGAGGATAGGTAAAGATAAACCCACCTCTAGAGAAGCATCATTTATAGCAGATAAGAATGAGGATTTTGAGCCTGATCAAATTGAAGGAAAATTTGTGACAAGACTAAAGAAAGGACCGGGAAAGTACCAAGGCAAATTTCCCTTCAAATGTTTTAATTGTGGAAAGATAGGTCACTTTTCATCTAAGTGTCCACACAAGAAACAGGATTAGAATTCTGAAGGTGAAAAGAAGTACAAACCCAAGAGATTTGGTAAAATGAAAAGTCTATGTGTAAACAATGATGACTCTTCAGAAGACACATATAGTGAATCTTCCTGTGAAGATAATATTAATGACTTTATTCTTATATCCAAAGAGGATTATGATAATAAAAGCACAGGAAGTGATGTTGACGATGAATAAGTTGTAGTTGACTTGGAAGGAGAACTGATCAGTGCTCTAGAATAAATTGCTAGACTTGGATCTAAGAAGAAAAAGAAAAAACAATTGTTGATACAGTTCGAGAAAGAAAATAAAGGACTTGATGAAGAATTTTCCCTGCTAAAAGTGGAATTAGAAGAGGCAAAGAAAATAGAGGACATTCTAAAACAACAGTTATCAGAAAGAAGGCAAGATGTGAAGCCTTGGAAGAAGAGGTAGTAAAAACCAAAAAAGAGATGGAGAAGTTTAAAACATTGTATCTCCAAAATAGTCCAAGCATTAAAGCCACAACATAACTTAACGACATTCTGAGAAAATAGAGATATCCTTTGTTGAAGGCTAGTTTAGGTTATGTAAATGGTTCAAGAAGAAATCAACCAGAAAGCAAAGATCCAGTAAATATGATCAAGTTCCAATTCAGCAAACAATCAAACCATGAGAGTACTCTGTCACCAAAATCTAATGAAGACAAGATGATCCTTGGTAAAAAACAAAGAGATCATAAGATGGAGCAACAAATGCCAAGAAGAAGGCCATCCTTCAGGTACCAAAATTTCTTCCATGGCTACTATTTTTGTTGTTCTAATTTTGGTCATCAGAATGTAAATTGTCAAATTAAGTTTAGAGACATTCAACTGAGGAGGTCAAGAAATAACCAATCTTTACAACATAAAACTAAGCAGCCAATGAATAGACAATGTAGCACCAATCACTTTGACCTACTGAAAAATGATCTTGAATGTTATAATTGTCATAACTTCGGCCACAAAGCTGCAAACTGCCATCTGAAGAAGTACAAGGCACATCTAAGGATAAATCCTTTAGCTAGAAATGCCAGCACATGGAAAAAGAAAGATAGTGAAAAATGTGGTCTAGTACTTTCAACTCAAAAACAAAAAGACTCCTAGTATATAGACAGTGGATGTTCCAAGCACATGACTAGAGACAAGGATAAGTTTATGTCTATAAGTAAAAGAAAAATAGGAAATGTAACCTTTGGAAATGATGAACCAAGTAAAATCAAGGGTAAAGGAATGGTGAGTTTGAGTAATGGTAAAGGAAAATCCCAGGATGTTATGCTTGTATATGGGCTGAAACATAATTTCCTCAGTGTAAGTCAAATTTGTGACAAAGGATGTGAAGTGGTGTTCACTTCCAAGGATTGTAAGATAAAGTCAGTAAACTCAAGACAAGTGGTGGCTAAAGGAATAAGGATAGAAAATAATGTATATGTGTTGAAAGAAGATAAAGAAGAGTTTCATATAAGCAAACATGATGAAAGTTGGTTATGGCATAGGAGAGTTTGACATCTAAACTTTGACCACTTAATGAAGCTCAAAAATCTTGAGGCCGTAAAAGATCTTCCAAGAATATAAAATCCACAAGACTCTGTGTGTAAACCCTGCCAAGTAGGAAAGCTAACCAGGACACAGTTTAAATCCAAGAGCTCTACTTCAATAGAGAAACCACTCCAATTAGTTCATATGGATTTATGTGTACCATCAAGACAGGAAGGAACAGGGAAGGAAAACTACTTTATGATGATCATTGATGATTACTCCAGACTTACTTGGGTTGCTTTTATCAAAGAAAAAGTTGAGGCATTTGAGAAATTTAAAATATTTAAGGCTTTAACTGAGAATCAAACAGGCAAGATTTTAAAGGCAGTAAGATCAGATAGAGGAGGAGAATTTATGTCAAGTGATTTCAAGGAATTATGTGATAAACATGGGATCAAGATAGAATACACAATCCCAGGAACTCCACAACAAAATGGAGTAGTTGAGAGGCAAAACATAACAGTTTAGAAAATGGCCAGGTCGATGATGAATAAGAAGAACATTGGTCAAACTTACTGGGTAGAAGAAATACACACAACAGTCCATATTCTTAACAAATCCCACCTCAAACCACATAGTGACAAGACACCTTATGAACTGTGGTATGGAAGACCTGCTTCAATCAAACACTTCAAAGTCTTTGGGAGTAAGTGCTACATAAAGAATAATAATGAAAACCTTGGCAAGTATGATGACAGGGCTGATGAAGGCATCTTCTTAGGATATGCTACCAATAGTAAAGGATATAGATGCTTTAATAAAAGATTGCATAAATTAGTTGATTGCATTGATTTAAAGGTTGATGAAGGAATCCCAGTAAGAGAGGTGAGCAATATTGAGTCTACTACAGAGGAAACAACTGAAACTGAAGATGAATAGGTCCAAGAATCAGATGGAGAAGAGACACCCAAACAAGAAGAGTCAAGACAACGATCAACATCAAATTCCTCCTACATAATTACTCAAAAGAATCATCCTGAAAGTTAGATAATTGGTGAGAAAGACAAAGGTGTACAAACTAGGAGAAGGATAATCAAAGACACCAATCAATAAAATATTGCCTTCATATCCATGGTGGAACCCAAGAACTTCAATGAAGCCAGTGAAGATGTAAATTGGTTAAAATCAATGTACGAGGAACTGGATCAGATTGAGAAGAGAAATACTTGGGAGCTTGTTCCTAGACTGGAAGATAAGAATGTAATTGGCTACAAATGGGTGTTTAAAAATAAAATGAATGAACAAGGACAAATTGTTAGGAATAAAGCTAGATTGGTCTGTAAAGGGTGTGCTCAAATAGAAGGACTAGGTTTCGATGAAGCATTTGCGCCCATAGCAATATTAGAAGCTATTAGAATGTTTCTTTCCTATGCTTGTCATAAGAAGTTTAAATTTTATCAAATGGATGTCAAGTCATATTTTCTAAATGGATATCTAAAAGAAGAAGTCTATATGGAACAACCAGAAGGTTTCCAACTGTCAGATAACCCTGAATTTGTCTACAAGATAAATAAATCCTTATATGGGTTGAAACAAGCTCCTTGTGCTTGGTATCACAGACTCGATATGTATCTACAAGACAAAGGGTTCAAGAGAGGAACAGTTGACAACAATCTATATATCAAAATAGAGGGTAATGATCTTCTCATTATGTTGGTCTATGTAGATGACATCATCTTCGGTAGTAATAATGCTTCATTGGTACAATGGTTTGATTCTTCCATGTAGTCTAAATTTGAAATGTCTATGATAGGGGAACTGCCATTTTTTCTTAGCCTACAAATTACTCATAGGTCTGAAGGAATATTTCTTTCTCAAGAAAAATATCTAAGAGAAATGTTTAAAAGGTTTCAAATGGAAGATTCTAAACCTATGAGTACACCTATGGTCACTGGATGTAAGTTAAGAAAGGATAATGATTCACCTGATGTTGATCAGAGTTCATATAGGTCTATGATAGGTAGCCTATTGTACATCACAACATCTTGTCCAAACATAATGCAAGTTGTTGGAATGGTAAGAAGGTACCAGGATGCACCTAAATAGAGTCATTTGTTAGTTGTCAATATAATATTCAGATACTTGAATGGAACAATGGAATACAGCCTATGGTATCCTAGGAATCAAAATTTTCAACTATCAGTCTATTCAGACATTGATTGGGCTAACTGCGCGGGTGAAAGGAAAAGCACGAGTGGAGGTGAATTATTCTTAGGAGATTCCCTTGTATCATGGTTGAGCAAGAAGCAAGGTTCCATTTCCTTATCGAATATAGAAGCTGAGTACATTGCAGTTGCCCCTTGTTGTACCCAAGTATTATGGATGATTCAGACACTTGCAGACTTGGAGGTAAAATATACTACACTGATCCCAATTCATTGTGATAATACTAGTGCAATTAGTGTGTCAAAGAATGATGTATTTCACTCCAAGACCAAGCATATACCCATCAAGTATCGCTTCTTGAGGGAACAGGTGACCAAAATTGTTGTTTCTTTGCATTATATTCCATCAAAAGATCAGATTGTTGATATGTTCATTAAACCGCTTGCAAAATCTCAGTTTGAGTATCTACGCCAGAAGTTGGGCATGAACCCATTATCAACCTAAGATAGTATATCCCGTCAGGGGGAGTATGTATTGGTTGAATATCCGATACCTCCGAAAAATACTGAAATAGCTCAGGGGGAGCATGTTCTCTTTGACATTGATGTCAAAGGGGGAGAAAAGGAGAGGTCTGGATGTTATAGTTGGAGGTCCAAGCATAATAGAGCAGCCTTTTAGGGTTGCCATTCAATGCTAAAGGGGGATATTGTTTTCATGATTTACAGGAAATCGCATGCTTGTCATTGGTGGAAAGAACAACAACGACAATGGCATGATTACAGGAAGAGTGTGTAGAAGGAATGAAATCTCAAAAGAGATGGCACGATAAACCTTAGATCAAATCAAGACCGTCGGATTTGCAAGACAGATCTACGACAGGGATGAATTGTAGGGACCGAAAGCTGAATTAAAATACTCACCAATTACAATCCCGCAATCTATCTAGATCGTCAAATCTCATAGATTCAAATATCTACAACTACGATTGATGCAACAAACAATGAGTTTAAGTCAGATTAAATCGTGACCGTCGAATGCGCAATCACCAAATCTACGGCAGGGATGAATTGTGGACATTGAAAGGAGAATTAAACATCGTGCTTGTTCCAATCCCGTAATTAGTCAGGACCATTCGATCTTATAGCTTCGAAGATCAACGATTGTGGTTGACTCACCAACAACACACAACTTCAAATTGTGGAGTTTGGTTGTCAAGTTAAATCACTCGCAAGTTGTGGTTCTGCAATCATCGTCGAACATTGATCTGCTTCGAGTGTCCTCACAACCGTTGGATCATTTTTTAGTGGAAGGATAGGACAAGCGGGGAAAAACGAATGAGAATTTGATTATGAGAATTATCGTTAGTCGTCGGATCACTTTTGGGTGGAAGGACAGGATAAGCTAGCAAATCTGCATCATAGAAAGATCGAGCCATCGATCTAAGTTCATGATCGATGAACAACATTCACTTCAGATCTAAAGACATGAGGATGTTACACTCTGGAGAGCTTGAGATTTGAAATTCCCGAAATGCAAATTTTCGTCAGTCGTTGGATCATTCCAAGTGGAAGGAAAGGATATGCCATAAGAGTTACATCACAGAAAGATCGAGTCGTCGATCTAAGATTCTGATCAACGAGAAGGATTCACTTCGGATATAAAGATACAAGTAGGTTATGCTCTGAAAAGTTTGAGATTGGAAAAACCTGAAGCCCAAAAATCCGAAATGAATAAGGACCATAGGATTTGGAGGACATACGAGGACCATTGGATCAGTGTTGTTGGTCAGTAGACCACGTCAAAAGACCACATCAGCATATCATGTCAGCAAGGATATGTGGTATACCATGTCAGCAAACCACATCAATGAATACATATGGCATAATCAGATGATGACAAGTGTCAAGAAGAAATTAGCTCGTTCCATGTCAACAAGTGACATAAGCAAGTTGCGTCACTCTGGGAGAATTGCTTCGGGAGTTTCACCACCAAGAAATGTCAAAAGTCTCAAAGTCTCGAAGGAAAAAGGTCTGAAGTCACTCTCAATCGTCGATCTAAGATACACCAGGAGTTAGGACAATGGTTAGATCCAAGAGAAGAACATGTGCCACATGAGGATCCACGTCAGCAAGGACATGTGGCACAATCATACAATGACAAGTGTCAAGTTGATTCAACATTTCAGGTACATGGAAATCACAAATCTGAGTGACACGTGGTAGCTACTAGGCTCATGACATGTCATCAAGTGACCTAAGTAAGTGACATCACTCCGGAGGAAAGAATGGGTTTGAGATTTGAATTCTCCAAAGTCTGGAGACCCGAAGGAGATATCGACTGTTGATCCGAAAGGGAAACGCGTCAGTGGATTGACAACTTAGGAATATTGACATATGGAGAAAAGAACGGGTTGAGATTTGAAATCTCCGAAGTCCAGAGACCCATAGGAGATATCGACCGTCGATCTGATGTCGGGTGCACTCTCAACCATTGATCAAGATACAGTGGAAGGATAGTGTAAGTGTAATAGCCAAACACTCGAAGTAAAAGGTGGCCATCCATATCAATGGTTGATTAAGTCCTGGCCGTCAAATTAAGCCTTGTAAGAATCAAATCTGATGATTGATCTGTTTCCGCGAAATGAATGTAAATCGTCTGATCTATTTGGGAATTATGATTCAAAAGTTTCAAAAGGTTTGAAACCCAAAAGTTCTGAAGGAAAAAGTGTCGAAGTTATGATAGTCATCCATTTTAGGAGAATGAATCGTGGTCATTGAATTGATAAGCGCTTAAGTGCTCATTAAGCCCAGGCGTATGGTCACCGCCAGTGATCACATGAAGGAAGGGGCTTAGAAGCCAAAGAAGCCATAATTGACTAGCTGTAACTGACAGACTAGACAAAGAGTTTTGACTACCAGAGAAGCTAAGGAATGTCAGTATAAAGCTCACTGATGATGAACACATTGAGCTAACCGCCAAGTATGACGAAGAGTTTCCATGATGATCAGGCAAAGGACTCGACGTGAGAAAAATATGTAGAACAAAGAAGTGAGGTGATTATGTTGGTTAGCTATGCAGTTGTGAGGAAGAGACGCAATGAACAACCTATAGGGAAGAACAGTGACGCAGTAAAGAGCATGCAAAGGAATAGTGCATAGAATTCAGATGGTGCATAGAGTAGAAAACACAGAAGAACAGAAAGTGAAAAGTATGCGAGCATAAAGACATTGATGCAGGCAGAACAGAGCAGTGTAGCAGAATAGTGATGAGATTGGTAAGCCATTGATAAATGATGTATCACTGTGATAAATTTAAGAAAGCAAATATGTATATTTCAGGGTGGTAGGGAGGTGATAGGGAGGACTGGTTTCCTCAAAGTTTCAAGTGGGTGCTTGAAAACAAGGAGTTGTAGCTTCCATCCAGTTGTACCCAGAAAAATGAGGGTGGCAGGGTGGTGTAAGGGAGAACTATTCTTCTCTGTTATATAAGTTGGTGCCTATGTGACTGGAAGTTGGTGCTTCCATCCAGTTGGTGCTGGAACACTCAGGGAGTTGGTGCTTCCTTCTAGTGGGTGCTAGATAAACCAAAGAGTTGGTTCTCTCATCAAGTTGTTGCTT
Organism: Picea sitchensis; assembly: GCA_010110895.2. Taxonomy (NCBI): domain Eukaryota; kingdom Viridiplantae; phylum Streptophyta; class Pinopsida; order Pinales; family Pinaceae; genus Picea; species Picea sitchensis. The sequence goes on from SNQJ01S0016472.1 coordinate 70,372, forward strand.
GTAAAAAAAAGGTTGTATCCTCAAAAGGAGTTGGATCTCATAAGAATGATAATGTATAGAAAATAAAGATTACTTATCATATCAAGAAGAAGAGGTTTTTCCCTTTATGGGTTTCCTCAGGAAATATCTGTCTCTGTGTATTTCATGTGTGTGATTGATGTTGAATATGTTATTTCTTACTTCTGTGCTTTATTGTGATCATCATTGAGTGTTCTGTAAAGCGTTCAAAATGGGCATAATTGTTTAAGCACACTAACAACTGATTCACCCTCCCCCCCTCATGGTCGAACCGTTACACATATTGGACCATATGGTCCGATAGCTCAAGAACTATCTGGTAGACCAAGTTAAGTTCCATTGGAACAAGTATATCCCAGGATCTGCGACTTGGGAGGATGCAGAGACCTTACGAAAAGATCATCCCTCACTTTTTGACCACCTCGGGAATATGTTTTCCCGAAGGTTGGGTGTATGTAATTCCACCTTTTGACTTAGACAGCTAGAATTACTTAAGGCATAATCATATTTATTTTATATTCATTGTGAAACTATTAATGATACACTTGAAATTTTAAGAATATGAACGTATGTGAATGTCAAATTCTATGAATATCTAACGTTATTTAAATTATTATGGATATTATGCAATCTATTTCTAATTTGAAAATTTGAACATTTAAAGTTGTTGGTACGTGGATACTGAATTGAGATTATTATTAAATGCAATTACATGATGATAATGAAAGGATATGTATGGGTTTGTGTTATAGACTAATCTGCAGGTTAATAGGCTATGAAATAGCCAAAGGATAATGATGATAAAAGGTTGATGTTGTGAACATCGACCGAGAAACAATATGGTATGAATATTTGTATGTGAAATTATGTTGGTTCAAATGTATTACTATGATATGTGGACAAGTGCAGGTTTTTCAGGTGGCGAGACTGCCTAAAACTGAATATACAATGACAAAATTCCCAGCAACACAGTGTCATTGTATGGTCCATGGTAGGGTGTTGACCCTAGTTCTATTAGGAGGGGTGAAGGCATTTCACACCATGTATCCTCTAAAACCTGGAGTCATGGGAGGATGGTGTTAGCTCATGCTCCCCTAGATGTGTGATGATGACTACGAGTTGCTTGTTGGGGAAGCTTGTTCAAGAGAGTTGACACTTCCACTTACAGGTTCTATCTAGAGTTAGGTCAATATAGTTGACGCTCCAATACAGTCCAGCAGAGGAAGGATGACTGGAAGTAGTTGCGAGTGTGTGGGGATTTCGCCTTATGGTAGAATTTATTAATTTCCTCGTTTTGAAAAATAAAAAAAATATGTATATATGTATGTTAATATTTTCTTAACTGAACTACAATTATCTAATTGAATGTTGCTTGTTCTAAATTATTATAATTGAGGGATTTCGTAAACATTTAATTGGTCTACTATCTTTTATGAAATGAATGGTCTTGTCGATTGGATTGGACGCATGCAAGAATTACTTTAGGAGTGATAATTATTTTCATTACTCCATGTGGGAGTCTTGTATGTTTTAGCTACACATGCATGCCTTGCACATGTACACTTGTATGTATAAGTGTTTAAATTGATGATGTTGTTTATTTGATGTGGATGTATGAATCATGTGTCATTACCCCTGTATTGTAAATTACTCTAACTTCGGGACGAAGTTTTTTGAAGGGTGGGTGTATGTAACAACCTAATTTGATTAATTGTTTATCATAGTTTTAATTTAAATTTAATTAATTATTAAAATAAATTAGATGAATCTTTTTATTATTTTATAATTAAAAGGTAGGTGAAGTAATTAATGGGGGGATAAGGATGTTGGGGAATTAATGAGGGGGATTTGAGAGAGGAGGATAAGGAAGAGGGGGAGGACTTAGAAGGGGGATCTTTGGTTTTGGGGAAAATTGAAAAGAAGAAGGAGGAAGAAATTCTGAAGGGAGAGGGAAGAAGGAGAAAATTGGAAGAACTATTGTTTTGGGGAACTCTCACGGGGCACTGTTGTTGCTGGGAACTTTGGGCTCAGGGGCCAAGAAACCGAAAGGATTCCTGGAGCTAGGGAGATGGAGAGGTTGTTCCTAGTTGGTTGGGAGATCAATATTCAGTTGGGCAGTTTGGGAAAGCTTAAGAACAAGAGAACCAGGGACTAAATCAACCAAACTGCAGGTAGAGGTATGTATTTATTATGTTGTTGTTGTGATTATGATGTTTATCAATTTACTCCTGGTATAAAGGAAAACCATGAAATAAAACCATAAATTAAATTGCATATTATTTCACTAGGTAAAAACAAAATACATATATATTTATTATTGATGCCCTGAAATAGGAAGGTTGTGTTGACCCTAGTTCTATCAGAAGGGGTGGAGGCATTTCCCACCGTGTATCCTATGAAACCTATAGTCATGGGAGGACAATGTTAGCTCACGCTCCCCTAGACGTGTGATGATGATTACCAGTTAACTGTTGGGGAAGATTGGTCAAGAGAGTTGGCACTTCCACTTACAGGTTCTTGTAAGTTTTAAACCTGTGAAGTAAAGCAATGCATATAGATTCTTAAGAAAAACATAAATTAATCAATGGCTCATACACATAGTACACAAAGATTTACATTGGAAACCCTTAACCAGGAGAAAAACAGTCTTCCTTGGTGACGCACCTTTCAACTCTTTATTGTATTAATTTCATCATTCAACATACAATATATACAATGTTTTAGGTATTTTGTAGCTACCAAAACCCCAATCCCTTAATCCAGGATTAATTTGCAAAACCGCTAAAAATAGCAAAAACCACCCAAAAAAAAAAATATTCGGGGCACTGCCCCGAACGCTACGCATAACCAAGGAGGGGAAAACTTTCCCCCCTGGGACCCCCCCAAGAAAGCACCCTGTGCACACGACACAAAGGATGAATGAAGTTGGGATCGTCAGGAGTAGTTGTTGAATCTAATGCAACCACACACACACATGCAAAGAATATAACACATACCCAACATTCTCCCACTTGTTGTTTTCTTTGCATAGGGGAGTTCATAGGCTTACATAGTGAACAATCCAGGGAAGCAATACCCATTGTTACTCTACACCAGGAGAAATTCCCTGTGCTCACAGACTTTGTCAATGAATCTGCAACATTCTTCAAAGTGTCAACCTTTTCTAGCAACACCTTATTTTCTTCAACCATGTCTCTCACAAAGTGATACTGAACATCAATGTGCTTTGTCTTCGAATTATAAGATGGGTTATTTGCCAAGAATATTGCACTCTGACTGTCAAAATATAATCTTACTGCTTGTTGTACCCACCCAATACCTGAACACAATCTTTGCAACCATACTGCTTCCTTTCTTGCATGAGTGGTTGCCATGTATTCAGCTTCTGTAGTTGAGAGTGCCACTATAGCCTGTCTTTTGCTCATCCATTTGATTTCTCCTCCAACTGATTTCTCCTCCAAATAGGTTAAACACATACCCACTTGTAGATATTTTGCGATCCATATCTCCAACCCAGTCTGCATCAAAAAATTTGTGTATGTCCACCACTCTATCCAATCCTGGTCTTCCTTGGTAGCACAATCCATAACTGGTAGTGCCACGAAGATACCTGAAGACCCTCTTTATTGTTGTCCAATGCTCCTTCCCTATTTTTGACATATACCTGCTCAAAAATCTCACTGCAGGTGCAATGTCCGGTCTAGTACAGACCATTGCATACATCAAAATGCCAACTGCATTGGCATATGAAACATGGGACATGTCCTCTTCTTCTTCATGTGTCTTGGGACACTGATCTGCATATAACTTTACACCTATAGGAATAGGAACCTTCAACAATTTACTTCCATGCATATTAAACCTCTGCAATATTGTCTCAACATATTTTCTTTGATTCAACTAGAGTTTCATGTTTGCATGATCTCTTTTAATCTCCATTCCCAGAATGAAGTTACCAGCACCGAGATCCTTCATGTCAAATTTGGAGGATAGTTGCGATTTCACCTCCTTGATAACATCCATTTTATTTACTACCAACAACATATCATCAACATACAACACTACATAAATGAAGTGATTACCAACCTACTTGGAATATACGCAGTGATCAGCCCTACTTCTCACAAATCCCAATCCAAGGATGTATGTGTCAAAATTTTGGTACCACATCCTAAGTGATTGCTTCAAACCATATAGTGACTTATTTAGATTACAAACTAGCTCTTGCTTTTTCTTCACTAAAAATCCTTCTGGTTGCTTCATGTAGATTTCTTCTTCTAGATCCCCATGTAGGAATGTTTTCTTCACATCCATCTATTCCAATTCAAGATCAAAAGCACCAGCAATAGATAAAAGAAATCTAATAGACGTTAACTTGGAAACAAGAGAAAAAATCTCACCAAAGTCAATTCCCTCTACCTGGGAATAACCTTTTTCTACTAATCGAGCTTTGTATTTCTCCACTTTTCCTTATGCATTAAACTTCTTCTTAAACAACCATTTGCTACTAACAAATTTTCTTCTAGCTGCCAACTTAACTATATCCCATTCCTCATTCTTATCCAAGGCATCCATTTCTTCAACCATGGCCTTCTTCCATAGTTTACTATCCTCTGAATTCACTGCTTCCCTGATAGTTCTGGGATCATCATCAATAATAGACAAAGAAAAATTGGAACAGAAATCAGGTGGACTATACCTTTCAGTTTTCCTTCTTTCTCTCATTGATCTCCTCAATACTGGGGTATGAGGTTCTGCTTCATC
>SNQJ01S0016472.1:75163-97362 GCA_010110895.2 Picea sitchensis
AATTCTGTTACAATTCCAAATCACTCAGTTATGAATGAGATAATAGATTAATATTTATTGTCTAATTTAATTAAGGGAAAACTAAATTAGACACATGTTTCTTGTTGACTTTTCAACACAGCGTGAGATGAATCCCATAGCAAGAATTTTTCATTGACCTTAAACTTGACAGTCTTAACACTCTTGTTGAAATACTTCTTAACAGATTATTGTCTCCTTTTAATATTATCCAAAGAAAACATCCTTTGTTCTTCCAAACCTAGTAGTGCATTTATCCTTTGTGAAACATGTGAAGAATTTAATTCTTCGATCTGTAGCATCAACATTAAGGAAGAAATTTCTAGCTTGGTTGGAAAGAGGGATTCATGACCATAAACAAGATGAAAATGAGTGCAACCAGTGCTTACCTTGGTGGTAGTTCGATCTACCGAGAGGGCGTAGGTGAGGAGAGTGTGCCACTAACGAGGCTTATCTTCGATGAGACTTTTGACGATTCTTACTAGATTTTTGTTATTATATTCGGCCTGCTCATTTCCTTGGGGGTAATAATATGATGAGGTGAAATGTTTAACCCCCAAATTGGCTAGAAATTGAGTCAGTTTAGCAGAAATGAAAGCAGGGTCATTGTTTGTAATAATCTCTACTGGAAGACCAAATCTGGAAAAAATATTATTTTCAAGGAAAGAAATTACCTGATCGTTTGTGGAATGCTTAAGTGGGACAACTTCAGCCCATTTTGTAAAATAGTTTTTGGCTGTCAAAATAAAAAAATTGTCGATCTTAAGAGGGAGGATTAATAGGACCAATAAAATCCAATCCCCACTTTAAAAAGGGGAAATCTGGTAGGGCATGTTGTAATGGCATGGATGAAAGGTGTTCTTTCCCAAAAAAGTTTTGGAACTTGTCACAAGACCTCGAAAAAACATAAGAGTCATGAAATATTGAAGGCTGATAGTATCCTTTTCTAATAATCATGAAAGCAGTAGTTTTAGCAGAAAAATGACCTCCTACATGAATGACATAATTTGATGAGCCATGAGCTTCTTGCAATAGTTTCTGTGCGTCATCTTTGTTTACATAGTGAAGCAACACACCATCAACAGATCTTCGAAATAAGAAGTCTCATATAATGACATATCTTGCAGATTCAATACAGAGTCTTTTCCTTTGATGAGTGTCTAAGTTGTCTGGACATATTTGGTTCTATTAATAATAAACCAAATTCTTGTACCAAGGATGTTCAGACACAACAATGATCTGATCGTCAATGTAAAAGAGAGCAGAAAGGGAACTATCTTCTTCATCAATTTATTCACCATTCTCAGCACGATGAGCCAAGTGAAGGGCTAGGTCACATCCCTTGATAGTGGTAGAAGTCACGATATTCAAATCATGCTCCTGGATCTTGGCAAGACAATGTGCAAGCTTTCCTAAAAGATAATTCTATGAGAGAAAAACCTTGACAACAGGTAAAGGGACCTTTACCAACGTATGCTTACCTAAGATGTAGTGGCGAAACTTTTCAATGGCCTTAACAAGAGAGAAAGCATGTTTCTCAATAAAATAATATTTAAATTCATCATCAGACAAAATTTTACTCATGTAAGCCACTGGTTTTTCATTTCCTTGGTCATCATTTTGCATGAGGACAACATAAACTGCCTCTTCAGTAGCATTAGTGTATATCATGAATTCCTTCTCAAAATCTGGCTTCGCCAAAACCAGTGCAGAACTGATTGCTTTCTTAATCCCTTCAAAAGTGTTTTTGACATTGTCTGTCCAAGAAAAAGAATGATCTTGCTTAAGAAGATTATGAATTGGTTTGACTATCACAACAAAATCTGGAACAAACCTATGAACAAAGTTAATAACCCCCATAAAATCTTGGACTTTTTTCTTGGAAATGGGAGCATGAATATTAACGATAGCAACAATCCTTTCAGGATCAATTCTTATTCCTGAATCAGAAACGATGTGCCCCAGGAGTTTTCCCTCGGTAACGCCAAAAATGGACTTGGAAGGATTTAGAGAAATGCCAAATTTCCTACATCGCATGAGAACTTTTCTCAGATGACCAAAATGATCTGATCGGATTTTAGAATATATTGTTAAGTAATCAAGGTAGATCTGAATGATCTTACTGATCAAATGGTCAAAATCTAATTGCATATCTCTTTGAAAGGTGGAACCTGCATTAGATAAACCAAAAGGCATATGTTCATAAGCAAAGGTACCCAATGAGTTATAAAGGTGGTTTTATATTTATCTACCCCTTTTACCTTGATTTGATTGTAACCGAAAAAACCGTCAAGTAAGGACATCATTTGTGACCCTGCAACTTGCTACAAAATCATTTCCATGTTAGGGAGAGGGAAGTGATATTTTATGCTAGCTCGATTTAATGCGTGAAAATCAACACATAATCTAATCTGACCAGTTGTTTTCCGAACAAGAACCAGATTTGAAACCCATTCAAAATACTTTACTAGAAAGATGATTCCAATCTTCAAGATTTTTTCCAACTCCTTTCGAATAGTTGCTTCTAGCATGGGGTTAATCGGTATTTGTTTCTACCTGACTGGTTTTACGCCTTCCTGAATGGGGATGGCATGTTGTATAAGACCAGGATCAAAACCACCAATATCATCATAAGACCAAGCAAAAACATCTTGAAATTCACCAAGTAGCTTGGCAAACTTCACTCCCTCTTCCTCCAAACATTTGGCACCTATTTTAACATTCTTTGGAGTCTCGGGTGTCCCAATGTTCAAGGATATGGTTTCATCCACCTTCCTTTTTGACTCCATTTCTTTCTGTTCCTCCTTGTTGCCTACATTAATCTAAGAAAATGAACTCTCTAGAGGAGTCAAGCCTTTAGGAATCTTATTATCTTCTATGGATATAATTTCCTTAGGCTTAAAATGTTCATTTTGGATAAAAGCACAAATTCTCTCATCGTTAGGGAAGACCTGCCAAGATTTTGTATTGTCGGGGATATGTGGATGATACAAATATTGGAAGGTACAATCAGGTCTGTGTGGCAGAAGTTTCCGAGTAGGGGAAGCTGTAAAAACAACTAATTGATCAACCATTGAGTTTAGTTCCCTCTTTACGTGAGTGATATTGAAAGATAATAGTTTCAAGATAAGTGCCCAAACAATTTGGGTGTATCATTTCATCAACTTGTTTCTAGGGGAATAAATCTTATGTACAAGGTTAACAACAAGCTCAGAATCCCCAAAAACTGAAAGGTGACCACAACCAAGATTATAGGCGTTTTCAATGACTAATAATAAAGATTGAAATTCAGTGACATTGTTTGTACAAGCAAAATCCAACCTATAAGAAAAGTTATGGAATATCCTATAGGAGAAATCAAGACAATGCCAGCTCCATTACCTTCATTAGATCATGAACCATCAAAGTGCATGTGACACATACCATCATCTAAATCAATTTGTTCCAAAGGAATATTATCCTCCTCAACGAAGATGGAATACACTCCTAGGTCCTCTTCGATATAGTTTACATTAGGTTGTGGGACACTCTCTATGTAAGGTGATATCCTTCCTTCTCTAAGGACTATAATGTTTTTTTCATTCCGAGGAATGGATAAATGTGTTCCACCGAGTGAGAGGTATCCACCTATTAAGGCTTGCCAATCTCTTCCCAAGATAATTGGGTAATTTCTTACAGGCATATCAATTACTTGAATGTTGAGGGTTGTTCTTATCTCAGGATGAGCGCACAAAAATAAGGTCACATATTTAATCTCACCTATGATTTTTTGTTGTAGAATATTATAGGAGAGCATGCTTCTAGCATTTTTATTTGTACAAGACAAGCCTAGATCTACCATAATAATATTCGACATCACCCTTGGGCCTGAACGACCATCAATGAGGCAACAATGGACAATCGTATCCATAATCTTTACAGAAATATAAAAAAGGGAGATTTTTTACAGGGTATCTAAATTTATGTACACCTACTTTATTTACAGAATAATCCTCTTCGTTTACCTCTTCATAAATATTGGCTACAACATAAGATTTTCCTTCCATGAATTGATTTAGATGCATCTGTTGTTCAGGGATTACAACCATGTCTAAGAGGGTTTCATATGCTTTGATGTTGGCCTACTGGTTCAAGATATTGTATTTGGAAGAGGGGAGAGAAGGGGTGATTCCTTGACTCTCGGGAACCTTAGGAACCTTGACAGTTGCAGTGAGCGAGGATGAGCTCGAGGTAGAAGAAGTGTGGGGAGAATCAAATTTTCCCTTGGGAGCATAAGCTTTGTTTATAGTATTGATTGTCATGATATCCTCTGGCTCTCAAAAATATAGGAAAACGATAGTAGCTTCTGGTAATTTACCAAATATCTTATCTCTGACACTCTTCTTTACCTCACATGTGGTTTCCTTGTGGTGTTCCTCACAAAAGTTACACCAAATCCGAGGCAGGATAGATTTAGGCTGAAATTTGTTTTCAACTGGATTCCTAAAGGGGGGTGCGGAAGAGGATGAAGCTCTAGGGGTGATAGGAGATACCATACCCTTCCGCTCAAACGATATCATACAGTTGTTCATATCTCGTACTAGATGTAAGAGAGCATACGTGTCTGTCAGTCTAACTGATTCTCCCTGGGGAAGACCAGTTCTTTCAAGATGTTCTTCATACTCTAAGAAAGCATACAGAGCGGAAATGAGATTGTCAATTGATTTCTTCTCAATCCTATGATGGTAGGAAGAAGGCAATGCATTGTAGTAATGCATGAAAGCATCTTGGTTCTGATGGTGGATAAGTTTGGGGATTTGGGTTTATAACTTGGTGAAACACAATTTGAAAGACTTGATGGTCTCACCATCCTTATAGGTGATGTTATTGTATTCCATTAACTTCTCGGCGAGGATTTTGGATTTCCCATAAGTGGATCGGAACCAATAAATTAACTCCTCCCAAGTATACATGATCTTAGGAGGAAGGTAAAAGAAATCGACCGCAGCCTTTCCTTCCAAGGAATTGACGAACAAGCGCATGCAAGTGTCATTGTCATTGGCCCCTATGTTATGACAAGCATTAGAAAATGCCACCAGATGTTCGTTTGTACTGAAAATCTTATTTCCTGAAAACTTAGGCAGGTGCTCTTTAAACTTTGGAAGTGTACGAGTAGCAAGTACTAGGTTAAGATGAGAGGACACATTCCACAGTGTGGTTGTGGTGTCTTCTTCGAACTGAAAAATCCCATACTTTTTAATGACTTTGGTGGGGCTTATGGTAGATTGGATAGGGATATGGTTTCCTTATAAGCAACCAATCACTGAGGATGATGAAGACTGGGAAGATGGAGCACTTCCAATGCCACCAGAGCCACCACTAGATGCCATCTTGTGGATGATAGATGAGGGAAAGAAAGATGAACTAGATGAATCAGATAAGTTATATTTAGAGAATTTTGTTCTGTAGATAACACAACGTTTCTTCTTCCTATTTCAGCAATAGGATTGATTTCAGGTGACAAGCCTCTTCTTCTTCTAGAAGAATGAGAATCTAAGGACATGAAAGAAAGGCCAAAACCTTGAAGAAACAAAAGGGTCACTACTGATTTCTAGGCTGTCTACGTCTAGCTTCCAATTCTTCTTGAGTACTAATATCTCGTTCAATTTTTGCCCAAGAAAGGTTAAGATCAACACGGGTATTGGCAATGTCTAAGATGGTATTAAACATATTCAAAGCAATGCTGGTCTGATCTTGAAGACCGAGCTCAATGTTGGGCCACCTTGCAACAGGAACAGTCATTAAAAAAAATAGTCAAAGAATCAATATCAGAAAAAGAAAGACGTATCAATGAAAATCAAATATAAAAATTAACCAGAGAGATCGAAAATCTCCCCAGTATGGTCACCAAATAAATGTTGAGGAAAAGATATGAAATGAACTTACTAAAGAATTTTCAGATTCTTCTTGGCTAAATAAAAATAGATGGGAATATCACCCTATGTTTATAGCCAACAAAAATAACATCCTAACTCACAAGTATTAATTACAAGTGTTTAGGCCAGTCTTTTATCAACAAAAGCTTGCTGGAAATTTACTTTTTATGTAATTTTCTGAATATAACAGTTGCTGAAATAACTGTAAAGACAGAAATAAAGACACCAAGATGATAATCAAGATAGATGAGACATAAAGCAATCCTTTATTTCATTCCAATTCACCAAAGAGTTATTTTCTTTACAAAATCTCATACAAAAATCTTGGACCAAAGTCAAACTTAGACATCCTCGATGGAACATACAAAAGGACCTGTGACAGAAAACCAAAACTGAACTCTAAAATATGGAACAACTTGTTACAGATTGTTGCCCACTCGACTCTACACAATAGACTTTGTCAATCATGAAAACTAATTCACAAACATACAACTCTACACAGACTATCAAATATATATCAACACCTATGAAAAACAAGTGTCTGAATGATGTGATTCAGCCCTGGATATTGTTGTCTACAATAAGACCCTGCTATCATAAAAGAGAATTAGGCTTGTGATGAATATATGAATGAATGAAAAATAAAATATCTCAACATAAACTTAAAGAGAAAACCTTAGTATGCTTCTTCTTCTATCTTCCTCTTGTTCCTCCCTTTCCTTTTTCTTTTAAACAATTTAGAATTGGTTGAAGTAGTTGAACCAACTCATTAGTTAAGATAATTAAAAGAATCAACCAACTTTAGCTAGGGGGGGAAGTAGTAATCATAATAAGGGTTATAAATAAATAATAAATAGTAGGTGGGACCCCTTGTGACTCCCTTTAGCTCATAACATAACTACTTAGTTAAGCAAAACACACCTCCTTGTGACTCCCATCCACATATTCACATTTGACAATTTAGCTTATGATATTTGAAATTATTCTCAAAAATATTACTCATATATCCAAAAATAAAACATGCTGCCCAAAGATCCTTGAAGTCATCTGTCAACAACAATAGATAAAATAACACTCAAAAGCCATATTTCCCGATTTGTGAGGAAATATTTCCCTTGCTGATGCTATCATCCTTTAGTCCTTCTAAAATTGTCTTAGGCTATGTAGAATCTTTAAAACTCATCTTGTTGATTATATGAGAGAAATCGTCCTTCCAATGCAAGTGGGAGGACACGGATTTACCAGAATTATTTGAAGATGCGGAAGAGGCAGTAGCGGCCCTCTCTTTGACAGAGGCGTAGTAGGCCTCTGTTTTCATCCTTTTATTTGAATAGCTCATCCTTGTATGCATAATTTATTAGCAAATAGTCTTTTAAATAACCATACATGACAACTCTTAAAATATGAAATAGATTTTGGCTCAACGATGTATCAGACCCACGCAATCCAATCCATACAAATTGTCTTGCCATTAATCAATGAGCAAGGGGTGAATAAAGGGTCTTGGGATACGTGAGGGGTTTATATTTAGTGAAACATGATATGATGAGGAGAAAAAAATGGTTACTTCTCAAGGATAACAATAATCAACTATAAATAAAAAAACATCACTATAATACAACCAAGACACTGTTACTGCCAAACTACTTCAACACATAATTTTTCTTGACTGTAATCAATTTTTAGAAAATGGAGTGAAAAATGAATGTGGGAAGGCAATGGGGTTGTAATTAGAGAAAATATAAATAATGGTGGGGAATGAGAGAGAATACTGTTCACAAAATTAATCAAGTAATCCATATAATCATTTTGTCAAAAGGGGATACATCAACCAAATGATCATTGTGACCCAATAATAATTACTGTGTATTAACTAGTTAGATGTTAATAGTCAAATGTCTAAACCAACGCCATCAGTAAGGCAATATGCATTCCACAAAAATTTGTAAGGGGAGTTCTGTTCGTTTTATTTATAACAAATCTGAAATGTGTAATAATAATCATTTCCACTCTATGAACCATCAGAACCAACCACTGTCCACACATTTCTTCAATCATCAAATACACTCAAAGTCATATTTCAAAATTTCAATGAAGTTATACTATCACTGCAATCGGGCCTATGATTTAAAATTCATTATATTCTTTAAACATACATCATGACAGTCAACCCAATAATCCAGATTTAATTGTAAAACCCTGACTCATCATTTAAACAAGCAGACAATAGCCACCATTTCAACACATGTTATGCATAAAATAATTCAATCACGTAGGTGTAATTCTGTCACTGTACAAGCCCAATTCGATGTGACTCTAACTAATCAAAATGTTGGGTTATTCATCCAACACAAAGAGGTACCAACAACATGCCTGGTTTCATAAAACAAATAATTGAATTGCATCAAGTCATGCTTAAAACTCTGTGAGTATCTCTGAGGGTGAATCCTAGAATTATCCATGTCATACACAATGAGAAGCCACCCAAAACAACATGATGCAACATTCCCATTTTACAATTTTGAACACATAGTCATAGTATTAATTCAACCCATCGTGTTGAGCCTATACTTGGACTATGGTAACAATCAATAACTGACCCAACATGCTATGGCAACCACACATACCCACACATTGACACAAAGTGAGGCTGTGTCCTTCTCAGATTAAAACAATACTGGATTATCAAACACAAGGAAATAGACTATGTGTTTGGACTACCTAATTAACAATGCAAGGTTGGTTCATTGTAGTAAACATGCAATGACTATGTACCAAAACCAAACACGATTGTCACATAACCAACTGGGCGAATCTGTACCCAATTTTTTTCAACAATACACAACCATCCAACAATAACCAAGCAGTAAACATGATAGGCCATGATAGTCTTCTATATCAACCCTCAACCTTGCAGAGTTAAGGGTTTGCTTTGTGACCAACACAGGGAAAGCTAGAACCAAATCTTTCCAATGGTGAAAACCTTCGAGACTAATGATGCATAGACAAAGGGAACCACAACTTAGTCATGGACAGGTAACAAATCTCGTGATATGAGGGCTATAAAATAGGACGAGACTCCACAACGCTGAAGTGAAGGAAAGGCCAAGAAATAACAAAATAACCCATTGCGTAATGTTTAGTGGTGGAAACAAACCAATGCTCAAGTGAACACGATGCAGTGACACGAATTTCTTCCAACCATAGAAAGCCATAAAAGCCAAAGACTGGATATAGTGATGTGAGGACATCCGGCCACCCAAAACCAAATAAACCCACCAAATAAACCAACAAGGATAACAGAGAGTCCTTTTGGCCGCTAACACCCAGGATGACCAATAATACTACTACTTCAACATTTTTGCAGAGAGAATCATCAACGCTTCAATCCAAATCAAAATTTTTACACAGTTTCAATACTTAAGGAAAGCACAAACTAATACACCTGGGCCAATAATCATTTCATAACTAGAGCAGACTCGTGAATGGCCAAAAAAAGACATACCTATAATCGAACACCTTAAAATGCGAGTTGGACAAGCGGTTCCTCTCTGCTAAGAAATCAGAGCATGACCACAATGACAAGGTCGAACAATAGCCCAACTAGGGTGGCGGCCAATGGAGGGAGTAGGGGTGACATGCAATAAATGCACGTCGCCTCCACCCATAGTTCATTCTCTCATTAGTATATGCCAACAAGCTTTTCACTAACACCATTAATTTACCCTACATTGGAATCTGTATCTATTAGTTGTCAAATGTGCCATCCACATCATACCTCCCATTCCAACTTGACAATATAACATATCAATTATATAATCCAATAAACCATGTATCAAATCATCTCAATAACGTGATCCACATCAAATCATGCCATAAGATGATCACTATGCATATTAATTATATAACTCAAAAACATCCCATAGCTACTAACTTAATAGCTAGGATAGCAATGACTAATTAAAAGTCGATGCATGTAGCATAATATATAGCATGTTTTAGTTTCTTCCTTTTGCATTTTTGTTTACCTTTATTAATCTCCTCTTAATTTTCATTTATTTGTTGCTACTAACATATATCAGGTGCACGTGTCATAAGTAATAGATCCAAGAATAGACAACAATGGTGACCATGAATAGACTAGGTCATTGTAACATAAAAACTTGAGCCTTGAGCAACAAAAGAAACATGTACGATAGGCTTGATCTATCATCCAATGAAAACAAGATTTCACCAACCATGTAAGCATTGTTGAACAGTAGCATAAAATCAAATAAGAATTGGACCTGATCTCCAATCTACAAGGGGTTCCCACCTACTAGTATTATTTAGCATTATAATAATAGGCTTCAACAACACTTTGCTGGAAAAACGTCGTTGCGATTTTTAATCGTCAACAAACTGGTGACTCATAAGGGAATTTTTTTTTCAACAAATTTAGAACTGAGAACTCATGGTCTTGCAGACCATAACAATAATTTTAGAGGATGAAACCAGAATAATTATGCAACAGGGGGAAGTGAGAGGATTTAATGGAAAAATGACCGGGAATTTGGGAATAACTTATGAAAAGTGTTAAGTATTAGGGGGTTTATCCCTGTATGTATAATCATTCAACTATAATGGACTCTTATTTCAAGGAGAAAGCCTCATGGATCTGCTCTTTTATTTCTCAAATGGACGAAGAAATGGAAATAAGAAGCGGGAGATAACCAATCCTTTTATAATACAACAGTGAAGGTAGATAACAAATTCAAGTGTGTCTTTAGGGGAACATCGTAACAGCCGTGTAAGCCTGATTGTTATTAACTAACAATATCTCGCAGGAGTGTCATTGTGGCATAACTGATCCAAAATCTTATTCTCGACTGAAAACATGACAAAAGAAGGATCAAACAGAATAAAATTGCATAAAATTAGAAAGAAGAAATAAAGTGATAGAAAAGTAAAGCGATAGGAAATGTTTAAAATAGAAAACATAAATCAACTACTGTAAGTAGAAAAGAAAAATAATGAAAACTGAAAACAGAGCTAGACTACTAAAATACACAAAATCCATACAACATTAGATATTTTCAAGTTGGTTCCACGTAATGCTTTAAGTAAGAACCGTTAGTGTTGTGGGAAAACAATCACTCTTGTAAATTCTTCAAAATGTAAGAATTTGTACCTAAGACAAAAACGATCTTGAAAGGACCAAACCATAATTTATGAAATTTTGAATGTCTTCCCCTATCAGCGTGATCCGAATCCCATAGCAAGAATTTTTCATTGACCTTAAAATTGACATTCTTAACTCTCTTATTGAATTACTTCTTAACAGTTTGCTGTCTCCTTTTAATATTATCCAAAGAAAACATCCTTTGTTCTTCTAAAGATAATAGTGCATTTATCCTTTGTGAAACATCTAAAGAATTTAACTCTTCGATTTGTATCATCAAACTTAAGGAAGAAAATTCCATCTCGGTTGGCAAGAGGGATTCCTGACCATAAACAAGCTGAAAAGGAGTACAACCAGTGCTTACCTTGGTGGTAGTTCGATCTTCCTAGAGGGCGTAGGTGAGGAGAGTGTGACACTGACGAGGCTTATCTTTGATGAGACTTTTGACGATTCTTACTAGATTTTTGTTGGTATATTCGACCTGGCGATTTCCTTAGGGGTAATAAGCCGATGAGGTGAGTTGTTTAACCCCCAACTTGGCTATAAATTGAGTCATTTTAGCAGAAATTAAAGCGGGGCCATTGTCTGTAATAATCTCTAATGGAAGACCAAATCTGGAAAAAATATTATTTTCAAGGAAAGAAATTACCTGATCGTCTGTGGAATCCTTAAGTGGGACAGCTTCAACCCATTTTGTAAAATAGTCTATGGCTGTCAAAATAAAAACTTGTCCAGCTGAAGAGGGAGGATTAATAGGAACAATAAAATCCAATCCCCACTTTGATGAGGGAAAATCTGGTAGGACAGGTTGTAATGGCATGGATGAAAGGCGTTATTTCCCAGCAAATTTTTGGCACTTGTCACAAGACATCGAAAAAACATAAGAGTCACAAAATATTGAAGGCCAATAATATCCTTTTCTAATAATCTTGAAAGGAGTAGTTTTAGAAGAAAAATGACCTCCTACATGAATGAAAAAATTTGATGAGCCATGAGCTTATTGCAACATTTTTTGTGCATCTTCATTGTTTACAGAGGGAAGCAACACACCATCAACAGATCTTTGAGCTTCTTGCAACATTTTCTGTGCATCTTCATTGTTTACATAGCGAAGCAACACACCATCAACAGATCTTTGAAATAAGAAGTCTCCTATAATGACATATCTTGCAGATTCAAGATGGTGTCTTCTCCTTTGATGAGTGTCTAAGTTGTCTGGACATCTTTGGTTCTATAAATAATAAACCAAATTCTTGTACCAAGGATGTTCAGACACATGAAGGATTTGATTGTCAATGTAAAAGAGAGCTGAAAGGGAACTATCTTCTTCATCAATTTCTTCACCATTATCATCATGCTGAGCCAAGTGAAGGTCTAGGTCACATCCCTTGATAGTGGTAGAAGTCACGATATTCAAATCATGCTCCTGGATCTTGGCAAGCCAATGTGTAATCTTTCCTGAAAGATAAGTCTGTGAGAGTAAAAACTTGAAAGTAGGTAAAGGGACCTTTACCAACGTATGCTTACCTAAGATGTGGTGGACAAACTTTTCAATGGCCTTAACAAGAGAGAAAGCATGTTTCTCAATAAAAGAATATTTAAATTCATCATTAGACAAACTTTGACTCATGTAGGCCACTGGTTTTTCATTTCCTTGGTCATCATTTTGCGTGAGGACAACAGAAACTGCCTCCTCAATAGCATTAGTATATATTGTGAATTCCTTCTCAAAATCCGGCTTCACCAAAACCGGTGTGGAACTGATTGCTTTCTTAATCCCTTCAAAAGAATTTTTGACATCGTCTGTCCAAGAAAAAGAATGATCCTACTTAAGAAGATTATGAATTGGTTTGACCATCACAACAAAATCTGGAACAAACCTACGGACAAAGTTAATAACCCCCATAAAAGCTTGGACTTATTTATTGTAAGTGGGAGTAGGAAGATTAAGGATAACAACAATCCTTTCAGGATCAATGCTTATTCCTGAATAAAAAATGATGTGTCCCAGGAGTCTGCCCTCGTTAACACCAAAAATGGACTTGGAAGGATTTAGAGAAATGCCAAGTTTCCTACATCACATGAGAATTTTTCTCAGATGAGAAAAATGATATGATCGGATTTTAAAATATATTATTAAGTCATCAAGGTAGATCTGAATGATCTTACCGATCAAATCGTCAAAAGCTAATTGCATAGTTCTTTGAAAGGTGGAATCTTCATTAGATAAACCAAAAGGAATGCGTTCATAAGAAAAGGTACCCCAACGAGTAATAAAGGTGGTTTTCTATTTATCTTCCCTTTTTACCTTGATTTGATTGTAATCGAAAAAACCATCAAGTAAGGACATCATTTGTGACCCTGCAACTTGCTCCAAAATCATTTCCACATTAGGGAGAGGGAAGTGATCTTTTATGCTAGCTCGATTTAATGTGCAAAAATCAACACATAATCTTATCTGACTAGTTGTTTTCCAAACAAGAACCAGATTTGAAACCCATTCAGAATACTTTACCGGAAAGATGATTCCAACCTTCAAGAGTTTTTCCAACTCCTTTCGAATAGTTTCTTCTAGCACGGGGTTAATAGGTCTTTGTTTCCACCTGACTAGTTTTACACCTTCCTAAATGGGGATGGCATGTTGTATAAGACCAGGATCAAAATCATGAAGATCCTCATAATACCAAGAAAAAACATCTTGAAATTGACCAAGTATCTTGGCAACCTTCACTCTCTCTTCCTCTGAACATTTGGCACCTATTTTAACATTCTTTGGAGTCTTGTGTGTCCCAATGTTCAAGGATATGTTTCACCCACCTTCCTTTTCGAATCCTCTTCTTTCTTTTCCTCCTTTTTGCCTACATCACTCGAATAAAATGAACTCTCTAGAGGAGTCAAGCCTTTAGGAATTTTGCTATCATTTATGGATATAATTTCCTTAGGCTTAAAAGGTTCATTTTAGATAAAAGAAAAAATTCTCTCATCATTAGGAAAGACCTGCCAAGATTCTATATTTTTGGGGATATGTGGATGATACAAATATTGGAAGGTACAATCAAGTCTATGTGGCAGAAGTTGTCAAGTAGGGGAAGCTACAAAAATAGCTAACCAATCAACCATTGAGTTTAGTTCCCTCTTTACGTGAGTGATATTGAAAGATCATAGGTCCGAGATAAGTGCCCATTACCTTCATTAGAGCATGAACCATCAAAGTGCATGTGCCACATACCATCATCTAAATCAATTTGTTCCAAAGGAATATTATTCTCCTCAGCGAAGATGGAATACACTCCTAGGTCCTCTTAGATATAGTTTACATTAGGCTATGGGACACTCTCGATGTAAGGTGATATCCTTCCTTCTCTAAGTACTATAATGTTTTTTTCATTATGAGGAATGAATAAATGTGTTCCGTCGAGTGAGAGGTATCCACCTATTAAGGTTTTCCAATCTATTCCCAAGATAATTGAGTAATTGCTTACAGGCATATCAATTACTTGAATGTTGAGGGTTGTTCTTATCTTAGGATGAGCGCACAAAACTAAAGTCACATCTTTAATCTCACCTATGGTATTTTGTTGTAGACTATTATAGGAGAGAATGGTTTTGGTGTTTTCATTTGTACAAGACAAGCTTAGCTCTTCCATAATAATCTTCGACATCACACTTGTGCCTGAACCACCATCAATGAGGCAATAATGGGAAATCTTATCCATAAAATTTACAGAAATATAAAAAGGGGGATTTTTTTATAGGGTATCTAAATTTATTTACACCTACTTTATTTACAAAATAATTCTCTTAATTTACCTCTTCAGAAAGATTGGCTACAACGAAAGCTTTTCCTTCCATGAATTGTTTCAGATGCATCTGTTGTTCAGGGACGACAACCATGTCTAGGAGGGTTGCATCTGCTTTGATGTTGAAAAACTAGTTTAAGATATTGTATTTGGAAGAGGGGAGAGGAGGGGTGATTCCTTGACTCTCAGGAACCTTAGGAACCTGGACAGTTGTAGCGAGTGAGGATGAGCTCGAGGTAGAAGAAGTGCGAGGAGAATCAAGTTTTCCCTTGGGAGGATAAGATTTGTTTCTAGTATTGATGACCATGACGTCCTCTCGCTCTGCAAAATCTGGGACAATGATAGTAGCTTCTGGTATTTTACCAAATATCTTATCTCTGGCACTCTTCTTTACCTCACATGTGGTTTCCTTTTGGTGTTCCTCACAAAAGTTACACCAACTTCGAGGCAGGATAGCTTTAGGCTGAAAATTGTTTTAAACCGGATTCCTAAAGGGGGGTTCAGAAGAGGATGAAGCTCCAGGGGTGAGAGGAGAGACAATACCCTTCTGCTCAAATGCTATCATACAGTTGTTCATATCTTGTACTAGCTATAAGAGAATAGAAATGTATGTCTATCTAACTGATTCTCCCCGGGGAATACCAGTTCTTTCAAGTTGTTATTCATACTTTGAGAAAGCATGCAGAGCGGAACTAAGATTATCAATGGATTTCTCCTCAAGCCTATGATGGTAGGGATAAGGCAATGCATTATATTAATGCATGAAAGAGACTTGGTTCTAAGGGCAGATAAGTTCGGGGATTTGGTTGTATAACTTGGTGAAACGCAAGTTGAAAGACTTTATGGTCTCACCATACTTATAGGTGGTGTTATTGTATTCCCTTAACTTCTCGGCAAGGATTTTGGATTGACCATAAGTGGATCAGAACCAATATATTAACTCCTCCCAAGTAGATGGGATCTTAGGAGGAAGGTCAAATAAATTGGCCGCAGCCTTTCCTTCCAAGGAATTGACAAACCAGCACATGCAAGTATCATTGTCGTTGGCCCCTTTGTTATGAAAAGCATTAGAAAATGCCATCAGGTGTTCGTTTGTACTGATAGTGTTATTTCCTGAAAACTTAGGCAGGTTCTCTTTAAACTTCAGAAGTGGACGATTAGAAGGTGCTAGGTTAAGAGGAGAGGACACATGCCATGGTGTGGTTGTGGCGTCTTCCTCAAATTGAAAAAGCCCATACTTTTTAATGACTTTGGTGGGGTTTGTGGTCGATTGGATAGGGATATGGTGGCTATATAAGCTACCAATCATTGAGGACGATGAATATTAGGAAGATGGAGCACTTCCAGTGCCACTAGAGCCACCACTAGATGCCATCTTGTGGATGATAGATAAGGGAAAGAAAGACAAACTGGATGAATTAGATAAGTTCTCCTTAGAGCACTTTGTTGGGAAGATAACACAATGTTTCTTCTTCCTATTTCAGCAATAGGATTGATTTCAGGTGACAAGCCTCTTCTTCTTCTAGAAGAACGAGAATCTAAGGACATGAAAGAAAGGCCAAAGATTTGAAGAAACAAAAGTGTCACTACCGATTTCTAGGCTGTCTATGTCTACCTTCCAATTGTTATTGAGTACTAATATCTAGTTCAATTGTTGCCCAAGAAAATTTAAGCTCAACACATGTATTGGCAGTGTCTAAGATGGTATTAAACAGATTCAAAGCAATGCTGGTCTGATCTTGAAGACCGGGCTAGTTGTTGGGCTGCCTTGCAACTGGAACAGTCATTAAAAAAAACAGTCAAAGAATCAATATCAGAAAAAGAAATATGTATCGATAAAAATTGAGTATAAAAATTAACCAAAGAGATATAGAAGATCTCCCCAGTATGGTCGCAAAATAAATGTTGAGGAAAAGATATGAAATGATCTTACTCAAGCATTTTTAGATTCTACTTGGCTAAAGAAAATAGACGGGAATATCACCCTATGTTTATATCCAACAAAAATAACATCCTAACTCACAAGTATTAATTACAAGTGCTTAGGCTATTCTTTTAATCAACAAAAATCTTTTTGGAAATTTACTTTTTATGTAATTTTCTGAATATAAAAGTTGCTGAAATAAACGTAAAGACAGAAGTAAAGACACCAAGATGATAATCAAGACAGATGAGACATAAATCAATCCTTTATCTCATTCCAATTCACAAAAGAGTCATTTTATTTACAAAATCTCATACAAAAATATTGGACCAAAGTCAAACTTAGACATCCCCGATGGAACATACAAAAGGACCTCTGACAGAAAACCAAAACTGAACTCTAAAAGATGGATCAGCTTGACACAAATTGCTGGCCACTTGAATCTATACAATAACCTTTGTCAGTCATGAAAACTAATTCACAAACATAAAAGTATACATAGACTATCAAAGATAGATCAACACCTCTGAAAAACAAGTGTTTGAATGATGTGATTCAACCCTGAATATTGTTGTCTACAATAAGACCCTGCTATCATAAAAGAGAATTAGGCTTGTGATGAATATATGAATGAATGAAAACTGAACTATCTCAACATAAAATCAAAGAGCAAACCTTAGTATGCTTATGCTTCTATCCTCCTCCTGTTCCTCCCTTTCCTTTTTCTTTTAAACAATTTAGAATTGGTTGAAGTAGTTGAACCAATTCATTGATTAAGTTAATTAAAAGAGTGAACCAACTTTAGTTAGGGTGAAAAGCAATAATCAAAATAAGGGTTATAAATAAATAATAACTAGTAGGTGAGACCCCTTGTGAATCCCTTTAGCTCATAACATAACTACTTAGTTAAGAAAAACACACCTCCATGTGACTCCCATCCACATATTCACATTTGACAATTTAGCTTATGATATTTGAAATTATTCTAAAAAATATTAGTCATATATCCAAAAATAAAACATGTTGCCCAAAGATCCTTGAAGTCATTTGTCAACAACAATAGATAAAATAACACTCAAAAGCCATATTTCCCAGTTTGTGAAAATTTTCCCTTGTTGATGCTATCATCCTTTAGTCCTTCTGAAACTGTCTTAGGCTGTGTAGAATATTTAAAAATCATCTTGCTGATCATATGAGAGTAATGGTCCTTCCAATGAAAATGGGAGGACACATATTTACCAAAATTATTTGAAGATGTGGAATGGGCAGTAGCGGCCCTCTCTTTGATAGAGGCATAGTAGGCCTCCATCGTCAGCCTTTTATTTGAATAACTCATCCTTGTATGCACGATTTATTAGCAAATAGTGTTTTAAATAACCATACATGACAACTCTTAAAATGTGAAATATATTTTGGCTCATCAATGTATCAGACCCACGCAATCCAATCCATACAAATTGTCTAACCGTTAATCAATGAGCAGGGGGTGAATAAAGGGTCTTGGGATACATGAAGAGTTTATATGTAGTGAAACATGATATGATGAGGGGAAAAAAAATGTTTACTGCTCAAGGATAACAACAATCAACTGCAAATAAAAAAACATCACTATAATTCAACCAAGACACTGTTACTACCAAACTGCTTCAACACATAATTTTTCTTGACTGTAATCAAATTTTAGAACATGGACTGAAAAATGAATGTGGGAAGTTGATGGGGTTGTAATTAGCGAAAATAAAAATAATGGTGGGGAATGAGAGCGAATATTGTTCACAAAATTAATCAAGTAATCCATATAATCATTCTATCAAAAGGGGATATATCAACTAAACGATCATTGTGACCCAATAATAATTACTGTGTATTAACTAGTTCATTGTTCATAGTCAAATGTCTAACCCAGTTCCATCAGTAAGAAAATATGCATTGCACAAAAATATGTAGGGGTCTATCAAGTTCATTGTTCCAATATTATTGACCAAAGGGGTGACACCAACCTGCATGCCTGTCACCTATGTATAAAATATTAACGCCTTATCAACCATTAGTTATTATCTCTAAGATGCTTTGTTTCTTAGCACGAACGACAATAATCACCTTAATTTTTGATTTAATAGATTCCATCATAGCTTGGTGCTCACCAGGAGGTAGAGAATCACAAGAAACTCTTTTGTCATGTGACCTCAACCTTAGCCCTGTGAACTCTATCATCAATGGTACTCAAATCGGGGGGGTTATGTAGATGATTCCATAACATGAAGATGCATTCAACCACCCCCAAAAATTTCTTCAATCTGTGTTAGACATCTTGGATGGATGCTTTGGCCAATGCAATCTTATTTTGTAGTTGAATTTCCTTCAGGGTTGTCTGATGGAGTGGCAGTTGGAGGGTCGTGAGTTGTGAGTCCAAATTTTGTAGACATGCCTTCATGGTCGATATTTTAATGCAAGGGGGAATGCCATGACCTTATTTCTATGTGTTTGGTATCTACACATATAAATTGTCCACCATCCCTAGGAGGTCACTGAATGTAGTACTAATCTCAGTATGTTGAACCTTGGTAGTTGCATGGGCCACAACCTCCATTTCATATCATTTTTGTAAGGCCTGGTGAGGATGAACCTCTTGTTGATAGCATGCACGTGTCTAATTGTGAATGACAATTTCCACTTGGTTTTGCAGTTGTAGCTATGCATGATCACACCCAAGCATTTGATTAATGTATTATTGCATTAATCAACTTAGTAATGCACAACTACAACTAAAGTATTAATGCATTCTTTCACTACTAGAGTAAGAATTGGTGGCAAAGGGATGCCGGTACTAGCCAAGTCCACTAGATTGAGTATTGATGGGTCCAATCGAAGGACTTGTGTAGGACTAATGGAAATGGTCACTGAAGCCAGTGGTCATAGTGGAGTATTAGGAGAAGACGATGTACTTCCAATTTTGTGACATATATGGTCGAAATTATAGGTAGCCTTTGAATGAATTTTTTGTTGTAGTAGCAGCTATCTTTTGAGAGTAGTGATCAAAGTCGCGACTCCAGACATCATATTTCCTAGACCCGAATGTACAAGGGGAGTGGCAATGTGAATAGTTGGATCAGTCTGTTGTTTTTTCATACCAAATGGGGTGGATTGTGTTGACTACTGCATGGGATGGGTTGAGGGCGCCATTCTCCGTGGATCGACGTTACCTTTGTTGACACGAAGTTTAATTTTTTCCTATCTTTGAAAACTAAAGCTTCATCTTTTCCTAAGTCATGGAGCTGCCCTTAGTATAAAAGGGAGAAATCAGATCTTTCTGTTCCTTTTCAGGTTTTTGAGATTCAGTTTTTCTCGAAGTATAATCTTCAACCATCTTATTTTCCCGGTGCCAAAATCCCGAAAATGTTTAGCTTATTAAAAAAATTTAAAGGGGAAAGAAATAAAGGTTTCTTTTTCTGTCGCTTTCCACAAAGAGCTCTTTAAAATCGTAATTAATTAAGTTCCTAAACATAATTATCATTCCCTTAATCCTTCACAATTCAGGTTTTTCCTTCTGTCGAAACGCTTTCGAACTCTCAACCGTTAAACTTCGGATCCTCACTTTTCTGAAAAAGTTAAAGGATAATTAATTATTAACTTGGATTAATTAAAGCCCTAATACGTGTCTTAGTGTTACACATTATTTTCATCATCCCTATGATCGTTAATGATGTAAACCTATATGTTGCCTTCAGAAGGGTCAGTAGCCTGAGTTCCTAAAGAGAGAAGGGAGAAGAACTTTTCCTAAGAAAAGAAGTTGCATTTTCCTATGTAAAAACCTTATAAAAAAGGAAGTTCGTAGGTTGCTATATAGGCAGGGTGTGAGAATGACCCATTCTCGCAGGTTGCACTATAGCTAGGGTGCGAGATGTTCACAGGTTGCTCTATAGCTAGGGTGCGAGAATGCCTACACGTGGGAAAAATGAGCATTTTCTCGAATCTTCTAGAAGGAGAAACTTCTATGGTGAGGTGGCATCCGAATGGTTTGGATCTTACTCGCTTTCATGATTTAGTGGGATCATCCTAACCTCCTCACCTTATCCTCTTCAACTTATAAAAGGAGAGGAGTTCTCATGGAGAAAGTTAGCTTTGTTGGTTCTTGAGCTTGTTAGCTTTGGTTGGCTTGGAATTAATAGCTTGGTTGGAGTGGCTTTGAGATTTGCTTTGTCAAGATAGATTGTGAATATCATTAGATCTATGCTCTCATAATTCTTGGAGTGAAAGTGTGTGGGGAACGAAGGACAGTTGGAAGGGACCTTATGACATCAAGGCCATGGTTGTAATCTCTCTTTCACATCTAATATGATACAGTAATATGATTCTTTCCTATAAAGCTTGTTGTGTTTTATTGTATAAATCCTTGATCATATACATAGATTATCTATTGAATAGATTGTGCTTTCTTCACTTCGGTTGGTTTGTATTGTTTTGGTCTTGACTGTACGAGAGCACTGGAGCGAAGCGGGAGCAACAAAGACAAAAGGAAGTGATAATAAGGTATGTCCTTTGTCCTTGCCTCCTATTTAATTCAATAGTTAAAATCTAAGGAAATAGTCATGTTCTGTCTTGCTTTGTTCTAGATCCAGGTGGATCTAGGGAGATTGGTTTGTGTTCTCACTTGGATTTATCTAATAACAAAATTGGTGACTCCACTGGGACAGATTGTTTCCTAGTTAGTCTAGTTTCCCTTGCTTTGATTTCTTGTTTTCTGGTCTCTGAGTCTGTGGGAGATCCATCCAGGCTCTCTGGATCTGAAAGTTCACTCAAATTTAGCCCTTTTTCAAATTTTTTCTTATTTACAGGCATTCTCGCACTGTACCCTTTAGTGGCCTATGAGAATCATTGATGTTCGCACCCTACTGTTCAGTTAGGTGCGAACTTCTCGCACCCTACCAATGTTTAGCCTGTGAGAATACCTAATTCTCGTACTGCACTCTATTGCTAGGCTGTGAACTTGTTTGTGAACATTTTTGGATTGGGTTTGGTCATCTTTTGATGACCCAATTTTTCTATGATCAACTGGATTGAGCTTTTGGAGCCTATATTGATCTGCTTACAGTCTGCTTGACATCCTTTGAGTTTCTTTTAGCCACTTTTGCTTTGTTTGATTTTGAAGGATTAGTCTCTTGATTTGAGTGTCTTTCAATTACAAAGCATGTGTTTTCTTTAGAATTGTTTAGGGAAAGATCATATTTCTTCTGAATAGTTTGCTTTAAAAGAGGATTTTTAGTTTGGGTTTCTTTGTTTTAAGAAAGTTCATTATTGGTTTTAGTGAAATTTTTGAAACAAAAAGATTTAATTTCTTGCTTTATATTAGATTGGGGGCATCCTTGCATTTGAAGTAGAGA